>JAVTVY010042611.1:0-184836 GCA_036873755.1 Hanleya hanleyi
TCGGGAACATAATTGTTTTAAATACGGATAAATATATACACATGCTTGAACTTGTCAAATGGCTGATACACCATACTTAAACCTATGGATAATGGTGTAACAGGTCCGCTTGCCTAAGTTTATAACAGTGTCTGTAAGTGTCTGAAATCGCGTACTGGAAACAAATGTGTAACTCTTAGACAGGTTAGAGTGGCAATCAGAAGATTGAACTAGAAAAGCATTAGGTATCGATAACAGTATTTGAAATCGAACGACATATTTTAAATTCAAGACAAAATGTATCATCAAGCAATATTAGCTTAGAATAGGGATATAATTATCTGGTTTTCCGTACAATTAAACGCAACATTTAAAGGGTGGGGAAAAACGATACCGGCGTACTGACAGGAAGTCATATGACCCCACGGACAAATATACTGACTGCATATTTCTAAAAACATCACATGAACCAAAAGAGATGCCTGTGATGATTTGTATCCCAGCCACGCTTTTATTGCAGACATATTGAATGACACGACCACACGACCCCTAGCACCGGCTTGTGCGGTATTAGATTCAAATATTTCAGAGCGATGATGTAAATCATCCGTTGGAAAATGATGAACTATGTGACCGTCAGATAGTAAAAAAAACCCGGCCCAAACGAGGGAATATTTATTGAATGCAAGTTCTTTTGGATTAGTTTTCTTTTCGCGGCATTCAAAATACCAATGGAAGTAACTAATTGATAGTACCGCCATCAGCATTATGGACTTTAGAATCAAAGCGTCCAACCACATCGATCATTTCGAGAAAATATATTTAAATTTGTAATGACTTAACCTTGCTGATAATAAATATGCATATAAAAAAACTTATTTTCAAATATTTCATATGTAAGCTACGCGACACAGCACATAATTATCTCGGTTGCATCCATGTTGCAATGTGCTGTAACAAAATAAACAAAAAAATTCTGCACCACAGCAAAATACCCTAAACCATTCCCTGCACAATTCAATGCAATTTTAATGATATATTTCAATTTTGTATGGACATTGCGACGACCATCAGGCAATTTCGTTCAAATTTTAATTTAGCAGTTGGTATGCATATTACGTGTTATTCTGGTTTAACAATAGCAAAAGTATTTTTATTCCGAGATGTGTGAAGAGACGATCAGCGAACAAAATTTTAGCGCGTGAATTGTAAGAAGCGGCTGGAAGGTAGAGTGGATATATAAGATAATGTTTGTATTATATTGCAAGACAATAATTTGTAGAAGGTAAAATCTCTGCAGCTCGGTTATATTACATGTTTAGCCATCCGATTGCTAAAGCCGGTGTGACTGATCGATGACATCAATCACCCCACCGATATTCCTTCACGTTTCAAATTTCTCCACAAGGATTATCAGGGTAATCCCCTTAAAGATGACTATTACTATAGTTATCACAACCCCAGAGTATTCCTACCGAAGTCGAGATGATCCATCGACCAAAAGCCGAAAGATAGGGCGTCTCTTGAGATCACTGGAGATCCAGGAAAGTATTAGGTTCTTGATATAATGACGGATGTTTCCCATGAAGCGACACATCATTTTAAAAGTCTAACTTCCCCAGGCCACACTGAGACCGAGGTTATCGGGTGTTTCGACCAGTTCTGATCCCTAGCTGACGTGGCTGTTACCAATATTAGATATTATAACCTTCGTGATCATGCGGTGTGATTCATTCATCATCTGCTTCATCTGGAATTTGAAATCCCGATTGACAATTTCTCGATTGCGCAAGGCCAGGCACTCAAGGGACTAGGTGAGCCTTTTTCCAGGAAATGTGCTTTCCTCGTCAAAATAGGGAGAGAGAAGAGAGAAAAAGTCAATTTCAATTTTTTTAATTATTGCAATGAAAAAGGTAAAAAAAAATCTCGTGCTATGCCTGGCGACAATACAATTCTTACCATGAGAAACCAAGTGATACTGCCTTGCTTTGACAACCCGCGACACAACTGCAATTTCCAGTACATAGCGAAAACGTCAAATACCCACATGGATGAGCGGTCATGAAACGGTCCAGCATTGTTAGCAAGGAAATGAATTAGTTGCCGAAATACTGGTACATAATAATGTACGACGTCTATCTGGACGCATGGAATGACTTGAACGCTGATTAGTTTTTTAGAATAATGGGAGGGTTTTTTTGAGTTCAACCTCCACAGAATGACTTCTGTCTACATGCAATTATATTGACCGTCTTCATGAAAAGACAACGGCTCACTGTTTAATCATCCTTTAATTTCCTCACGTTTCTGCTAATCAAGTGAACTGATCTTAACCATCAAGTGAGCAGTTTTCAATCCAATTCAATCCCTAACATTAAGCTCACACTGGTAAGAGTTATTGCTAGATATACTCATATCTTTCGCCGTTTTTGTGAGGTTTGGTTACCCAGTGACGTTGTCTATGTCCATTTGATGCGCTGTCTATGTATATATATTCGTTAGAAATATTGATGCTCTTATCTATCAATATAACGAGGAAAATATATGCCAATTGAAAAGTTTCAGAAGTCTGTAATCCATAACAAATTATTGCCTATTTTGTGAGTTCGCGTTATAGCTCCAATATCGAATCAATTGGACTGATGATGGGAAAGTTTCTACTATGTGGAACATTTAATCACCATTACCCGGGTATAGGTGAAAAAAAATGTAGAACGAGGAATATAGATTGAATATAGTCTTGATCGACAGATCGTATGTGTCCGTATGTAACGTAGTTGATATAGACAGAATTTTCCAACTTTTCCACTATATAATCTGCATACCCAAGTCGGGGTCGGAGCTTTATACATGCATGTCATTTCATTTTCAAATCACCATGCTCATAGTATGTTTTTCAAAGATTTTTTTTTGTCATTCTTTATTTTGCAAAAGAATCTAAACAGAAACGTTTAATTTCTTTAATAATATTTTCCGGCGTAGTGTCAGACTGCTAATCTGCAGAAGTGGTGATATTAATTATGTTTTCAATATTTGAATTTTATTCATAATTAACCAGTTCAGTTTGTTCCAGCTTTCATTAATTTTGTGTTATTCTTAAACATGTATGCAAGACATGTAAGTAGACATGTATCTGCTCGAGATTTCTCGACCCGCTATTCTACTATTGCTCATCAGGATCAATAGCATCGGTGTTCAATAAAACTGGTCACTGGTATGTTAACGTCATAAGCGCGTAAAGGGTACCATTCTTGATATGTTTCTTTGTCTATTGAATTGCTATAAAATCTAAGCACATTCCCTCTTATTTACCAAACGCTATATAGACGATCCAATCCCCATATTAGAGATGCTGTGAAGGTTATTTACCGTTCTTTTCTGGATATGAAGGAAACTACTGATAGCCCAGAAGATACGTCATATCTGGGCCTATACTTTTACAAAAATGACCAGGGCTCTCTCTCACGTCGACTCTAGGACACGAAACACGATTACAATTTTGGCATAGTGAACCCTATCTGGCCTGGGCTGTTTGGGACCTGTCCAGGCCTAGAGAGTCATTTCAGCCCCCTACTAAATATTGTTCCTACCTCTTCAGGTATGGAGCTGAAATTTAACACACTATACCCATTGGATGTAGAAAACAAAAATCCAAGATGGTCGCTGTGATGCATTTTTGGGGCGATTTTGCTGTCAGATTCTTTTTATTCATGACATTTCTTCGCGAAAACTGGATGATAAAGTTGTAAATGATAGTCTGATATGAAATTAAATAGTTTTCACATCTTTTCCTCGCAGAAAAGCAGAAATTTTGAAGAAAAATGACGAATACATCAATCTTCTGGTACCCATATGACCGTCATTTCGAATTTGGCCACGATCTTCTGTCCGGAGGGCAATATGCTCCTAGGATTTTGTCGTTCCGAAGATAGGGTAGAAAGTTTGGTAGGGGGGCCATAATGAGCCCCTGGCATGGTAGGGTTAACTGCCCATTTTTGGATAGCAATATTCCAGAAAGACCTGCACACGGCGTATACATGTCTCGCCTGGTACCATTTGCTAGATCATGTGGAAGCTGACGATTTCAATCAACCACACATAGTAGTATTGAATAAACTTGTCAAACATGGCTATACCACCAAACGCCTCCTTTCAAAGTTGATCAAATTCTTCAATAAATGTCCTAAACTGAGGGAAAAATATGACCGTAGCGTGACTGATCTCTGGGACTACGTTTCATAACTTGTGTCTAATTCCACTAGGGACTAGGGGAGCGTTTGAATATGTGTTCTACATCTCATAGATGTTCAAATTAACAATAAAGCGTAACTGAGATATATAATTTGGAAAACGACTTGTGAATTCATTTGGATAAAGAAAAGATCGTCAGTGATACATCACATAGGATTTAATGTGAGAAACATCGTCGTTTCTATCTTGTAAAAATACCATCTTGTATTTCATTTTTGTTTCATACACATTTGGAACTGATGCTAACTGTCATGCGAAACTGGTACTTCGATTATTGACACGTTAATTCTTTAATGGAGGATGGGTAAATACTGGCTGTATGATCTGAAGCTATCGATATTTGTTGCGGTATTATGCGGTAGAAATTTCCATTTATATTATATGAGTCTCTCAGACAAACTCTTTGTCTACCATAAACGCTCCCATTATGACAGTGTTTTCCACGGGGAATTCCATAGCCGATGGCATGTGTCCGTATGTATATTTAAACGTAATTGATATAACCAGGATGAACGGCTTAGAATATATCAGCCACAGACACCAGGTGGAATTTGGTATACAGAGCTTATCGACCGCATTGCCCAACTCATTGCAATATGAACAACATATCTCCAGATGTTACTGACATAATTTCAGACAAAATCCTCACTGCTTCAATAACTTTGAGATAAGCTACGATTCATCTTATTACTTAGCAAATGACATTTGAGACCCTGATTGGCGTGTAATCTCAAGCCATTGTTGACTGCTTCAGCAGCTATGGCTTACCTTATCTCCTAGATGTGCAAGTGTTTATAGAGTTAACGGATTAGCTCCATCATAAATATTGCAGGATATTAGGTTCAGAAACATTGCAGGATATCAGGTTCGGAAACACAATAGCGTTAAGCGGGTAACTTCAGTAATGGAGAAATATTTTTTCCGTTCAATTGAGTACACGAATTGAAAAATCCGTACATCACGATCATTGATATATCCTATCCATATAAACATGATAAAACCATTTATATTGAAGAAAAGTCAAAAAGTACCAAAATGATATTTGAAAAGTATATTTCTGTCTTCCGAAATTCAGATCATCGACAGTCAGGTTACAATCATCTTAAACGAAATCAGATTCGGAATTTACAGCAATGATTAGATTATACTTTGCTGCAGCTTACTTTTGGTGAGCAATGTCACATATTGAGGAGTGCACCTATCCCTCGGTGAAGTGCAAAATAACATACACACACTGCGTGAAATGGGCAAGTTTTCAATTTGGGAAACCCGCCGGAAACCTACTTGAAACTGAAGCGCTACAGTTTCCAATAGGTTTCCGGCGGGTTTCCGGAATTGGAAACTTGACCATTTCGCGCAATAACAGTATGCGCCGTTCTTGTCGGATTTCAGTATAAGACGTCTAAAATGGCGGCAGTTTTATGACGTCTGAAGTGGATTGAAATTTTAGTTTGCAAGTTTTTCATGTTGCCAACAGTGGACATCAGATACTTTAACCTATAGAGAATCGATTGTTGTTGCAACAATGATTAGGATCTCCAAAAATAGCTGAATTATTGCTGAACGTGACAAAAAAACCTAATTCTGTCTCTATCAAATGTGGGCTACAGTTCCCTCATGCAGATGACGCTAATCGACAGAAGGCAAAACGAATGTGCCTCCATGCTCCAGTGTTTTAGCACACTGATAGAAATACCCGTACAATCAACTATAAGAACGAACCATCAATACTATCATATACAAAACATTGCGATAATAAGGGCCCTCCGTGGCCGAGTGGTCTAAGGCGCTCCGTTGGTGACCGCTAGCCTCACACCGCTGAACCGGCACGGGTTCGAGCCCAGTTGGTCCATGTGTGAAAGTTTGTCAGTTACTTGCCGAAGGGCGGTGGTTCTCTCGGGGTACTCCGGCTTCCTCCACCAACCAAACTGACTGTCACCATATGAGTGAAACAAACTTGAGTGTGACATTAAGCCAAATTCCCTTCCTCCCTCCATTGCGATAATAATTTGATATATAGGAGGAGCTCGATATTACGAGAGCAAAAATCAGATTTAAATAACCATTTTCTTATTGTTTTTTTTAATTTATAATAAAGTTAACAAGCGATATTCTGTTAGTGAATAACATTTAGCGTACACGTACAGCACAGACTAGTGTTCAATAATATGCTTAATAAAAGGTCTCTGTCTCTGTTCTACAATTTGGAAGTATATTGTTTTAAATTAGGATAAATATCTTCAAATACTTGAAGTTGGCAAATGGGTGATATATCACAGTTTTATAAACCTATGAATAATGGTACATGTTCGCCTGCCTGACATTAGAAACAGATTGTTCGCAGTCCATATAAGTGTCTGGAATATTGCTCACGACGGGCGGAATTCGAGCATTGGAAACAAATGTAGAACTCTCCGAGTGGCATTCAGAAGTTGGAAAACTAGATAAGCATTTAATGACGATAACGGTTTCTCTATTTAAGACCGGACGACGTATTGTAAATGTGTCATCAAGCGATATTAGCCAACGTCCTAGAATAGAGATATAGCTGGTTATTAGTAAAAAAAAACAACGTTCTTTTAGTTTGGTGTCGCAACCTTCAAAATGCCAATAGAAGTGAAAGTGCTAAAAGTAAGTCTTCTTATTTCGAGATTGGTGAAGAGACATTCAAGGAATAAAACTTGAGCACTGGAATAGACTAGGAATTCATTTTTGAAGCTTCTGGGAGGAAAAATGGAAATATAAGACTATAGTTTCTATTATAATGTCAGACAATAATATGGACTAAGTTGCAGGTAAAATATCTGTAACCCGGTTATATTAAAGGTTTAGCCGTTCCGTTGCTAAAGCCAACGTCCTACACAAGGAATATCAGAGTAATTTCCTTGGAAATGACTATTTGCACCACTACTAAAAATTTTAGAAACAGTATTCCCACCGAATGAAGTCCAGACAATCCAACAATTAATAACCGAAAGGTGAGGCATCTCCTGGGATCTCTTGAGAACCACTCGACCTGGCCACCCTGTGACCATGTTTAGTGCTGATATATCTATTTCACAATCACTTTCCGGAATTCCGCGGGTTGTTCCGACCAGTTTCGATATCTGTTTGATGTGGTTTTTACCAATTAGGAAATACAACCTTGATTGTGATATTGTATGATTCGTTCAGCATCTGCTACATCTGGAATATGAAAACCTCGAAAGACAATTTCTAAATAGATTGCATGTCAGACATTCACTGACTTATGTGGGCCTTTACCAGAGCAGTGCTATTCTCGCCAATTTAGGGAGAGAGAAGAGAGAAAGAGATTTATTGTTATCGTCGTGTTCAGAAATAGTTCAGTTATATAGCGCTCTAAACTGTGGCATTTGCAACGAATCTAAATATAGTTTGCAAGATTTGCTATTTAGTATCTCTAATTGCTAACAAGAATTTGGTGATGCTGTAAGCCATTCTGTACACTTTTTTCCATTCTCAAAATGTGAACCGACCACTCCCTCAAAGCAAACGAACAAAATAAATCTACTCTGGATCGAAAAGTATCGCATTTTGAGATACATTATATTGATTTTCAATCGGAAAACATTGGTCCCTAATTCCAGTCAAAGGAGATTGGATTAGGGTGTATTTTTTAAAGAGGTTAGATCAAAGACCACACCAATATAATGAACAAAGAGAACGCCTTGAACCAACTTTGCGAATTAGTGGCTCTTTCTTAATCAGTTATTAGATGGAATTTTCACCGCATGTTGATATATCGGTCCGTGTACAGTTTACTTCTTGCAAACTAAATATGCTCATTCTGCCATCACATTAAATACAGTGAATTACAATTGCTTTTAATTATTGTAACGGTTTGCCTTGGGGCAAGGCTGCGCATTTATGTAGTCCGAACAAATAATTCTTACCTAGATAAACGAAGTGATACCGCCTTCTTTGAACTACCTGCGACAACGCAAAATCTGCAACACAGCCATTCTACTTCAAGATACCCACATGGCTGCGCGAACATGAAACAACGTATTTGCAAGGTATAATAAAGTCATTAATATCGACCTGTATTCATGGAAACACATCGGTGTACTGTGTAACCATCCTTTAATTACATTATCACTTCGGTCCATATACTAGCCTTAGTCATCAAGTGAGCAACTGGTCTTGTTCAGCTCATATCAACCATTCCAATACAATCCGTGTAATTCATACTGGCAAAAGCTATTTGCTAGATGTACACATGCCCTATGTCGTTTTTGTGAGATTGTGCTTACCCAGTGACGCTATGTCCATTTGATGCACTTATGTATCAATTTAACGAGAAAAATTTATGAAACATATGTACCACTTGGCGCACGCGTCGACTCCCTGAAGTCTGTACTCTATAACAAATCGATCTCGAATTAGAGTCATGATGGTAAAAGCTTTTACTATTTGGAGTATGTAATAACCATCGCCCGGGAATCGTTGAACAAGTGTGGAACGAAGAACATAGATTGCATGTAAAAATATAACTCAGGATCGAGAGTTCGCATGTACGTTAAAACGGAATTGATATAGGCAGAATTTTTCAACTTGGAGATCACTCACCACACAATCTGAACACCTAAATCAAGAGCTTCAAACATATCATGCGTGGCAATAATTTTCAAACCACCATGCTCATAGTCTTTACACATGACTGGTCGTTTGCAATTTTTCAACAGCTTTTTTTTTCATTCTTTTTTCAAAACGACCCTGAAAGTTATAATATGTTAATTTCTTTAACAAATATTTTCCGGCATAGTGGTAATATGCATAAATGGCCATTTTGAAACGTTTTCAATATTTCAATTGTATGCATAATTGATCAATTCACTTTGTTCCAGCTTACAATAATTTTCATTTCCATTACCTAAAATATCCCGCGCTCTTTTCACCTGGAGAGCCATTTCACCCCCCCCCCCCTCCTAAATATCGTTCCTACCCCTTCATGTATGGGGCTGAAACTTAACACACTATACCCATTGGTCACGCTCTATCAGAAAATGTAGAAAACAAAAATTCAAGATTGTCGCTGTGATGACGCATTTTTGGGAGATTTTTCGGTCAGATTTTTTTTTATTCATGACCTTTCTTCCCGAAAACTGGGTGATAAAGTTGTAAATGATAGTCTAATATGAAATTAAATAGTTTTCTCATCTTTTCCTCGCAGAAAAGCAGAAATTTTGAAGAAAAATGACGAAAACATCAATCTTCTGGTACCCATATGACCGTCATTTCGAACTTGGCCATGATCCTCTGTCCGGAGAGTAATATGCTCCCAAGATTTTGTCGTTCCGGGGATAGGATAGAAAGTTTGGTAGGGGGGCCATAATCACCCCCTGGGCTGGTAGGGTTAACTACCCGTTTTTGGATAACAATATCCCGGAAAGACCTCCACACGGCGTATACATGTCTCGCCTGGTATCATTTGCTTGATCATGTGGAAGCTGATGATTTCAATCAACCCCACATAGTAGTATTGAATAAACTTGTCAAACATGGCTATACCACCAAACGCCTCCTTTCAAAGTTGATCAAATTCTTTGATAAGTGTCGTAAACTGACGAAAAAATATGATCGCAGCCTGACTGATCTCTGGGACTACGTTTCATAACTTGTGTCTAATTCCGCTAGGGACTAGGAGGGCGTTTGAATATGTGTTCTACATCTCAAAGATGTTCAGATTAACAGGCACAATAAAGCGTAACTGAGATATATTATTTGGAAAACGACTTGTGAATTCATTTGGATAAAGAATAATCGTCAGTGATTAGGATTTTATGTGAGAAACATCATCGTATCTATCTTGTAAAAATACCATATTGTATTTCATACACATTTGGAACTGATGCTAACTGTCATGCGAAATAGGTACTTCGATTATTGACACGTTAATTCATTTATGAAGGATGGGTAAATACTGGCTGTATGATCTGAAGCTATCGATATTTGTTGCGGTAATATGTGGTAGAAATTTCCATTTATATTATATGAGTCTCTCAGACAAACTCTTTGTCTACCATAAATGCCTCCATTATGACAGTGTTTTCCACGGGGAATTCCATAGCTGATGGCATGTGTCCGTATGCATATTTAAACGTAATTGATATTACCAGGATGAGCGACTTAGAATCATGTCAGCCGCAGACACCAGGTGGAATTTGTTATACAGAGCTTATCGACCGCATTGCCCAACTCATTGCAATATGAACAACATATCTCCAGATGTTACTGACATATCTTCAGTCAAAATCCTCACTGCTTCAATAACTTTGAGATAAGCTACGATTCATCTTATTACTTAGCAAATGACATTTGAGACCCTGATTGGCGTGTAATCTCAAGCCATTGTTGACTGCTTCAGCAGCTATGGCTTACCTTATCTCCTAGATGTGCAAGTGTTTATAGAGTTAACGGATTAGCTCCATCATAAATATTGCAGGATATTAGGTTCAGAAACATTGCAGGATATCAGGTTCGGAAACACAATAGCGTTAAGCGGATAACTTCAGTAATGGAGAGAATATTTTTCCGTTCAATTGGGTACACGAATTGAAAAATCCGTACATCACGATCATTGATATATCCTATCCATATAAATATGATAAAACCATTTATATTGAAGAAAAGTCAAAAAGTACCAATGATATTTGAAAAGTATATTTCTGTCTTCCGAAATTCAGATCGTCGACAGTCAGGTTAAATCGTCCTAAACGAAATCGAATTCGGAATTTATAGCAAGGATTAGATTATCCTTTGCTGCAGCTTATTTTTGGTGAGCACTGTCACATATTGGGGAGTGAAACAATCCCTCGGTGAAGTACAAAATAACATACACAAGACAGCAGAATAATGCGCCGTCTTTGTCAGATTTCAGTACAAGACGTCTAAAACGGCGGCAGTTTGATGATGTCTGAAGTGGATTAAAATTTCTCGTTTCAAATTTCTCATGTTCTCAACAGTGGACATCAGATACTTTAACTTATATCGACTGTTGTGTTGAAACAATGATTAGGATCTCCAAAACCGGGGCTGTATAGCTAATTTTCTCTCTCTCCCTCCAAACAGAAACATTTGGGACTACAGATCCCTTGTGCAGATGAGGCTAATCGAAAAAAAGGCAAAACAATTGTGCCACTGGGATCCAGCGTTTTAGCGCTCTGGCTGAAATATCCATACAATGATCAATCAGAAAGAACCGTCAGTACTACCATATACATTCGTTACGATATTTATTCGTTGTATAGGAGGAACTCGATATTACGACAGCAAAAATCATACCGCCTTCCAACTAACCATTTCCTTATTTTGAGGGGTAATTTACAATACAGTTAACAAGCGATATTCTTTTTGTGAAGAACATTTAACGTATACGGACAGCACAGATTAGTGACCAAGTTTTCGATAAAAT
Organism: Hanleya hanleyi; assembly: GCA_036873755.1. Classification (NCBI taxonomy): domain Eukaryota; kingdom Metazoa; phylum Mollusca; class Polyplacophora; order Lepidopleurida; family Hanleyidae; genus Hanleya; species Hanleya hanleyi. Next base: position 11,666 of record JAVTVY010042611.1, read on the forward strand.
GCTGAATGAAAGGTGTATGTCGCTGTTCGACCATTTGGAAGCATATTGTTTTAAATTAGGATAAATATATTCACCTCTTGAATTTGATAAATGGGTGATATATCACAATTTCGCAAGCCTATGGATACTGGTACATGTTCGCCTACCTGGCGCTATAACCAGATTGTCCGCGGTCCATATAAGTCTCTGGTATATTGCTCACGCCGGACATAATTCGAGCATTGGGAACAAATATAGAACTCCCAGAGTGGTATTCAGAAGTTGCCTAGATAAACGAAGTGATACTGCCTTGTTTTGACTACCTGCGACAACGCGAAGTCTGCAACACAAAATCTACTTCACAAAGTCTACATGGCTGCACGGACATGAAACAACGTATTTGCAACGGACATTTGACGTCCAATGTTGTTAACAAAGAAATGAATCAATCGTTGAAATACTGGTAGATAATAGTGTGTGCCGTCTATGAAGAGTCTTGTGAAGAAAGCTGATGATCCCATTAAACTAATGGGAAGAACTTGTTTGAGTTCCCAATTCACAGAAGGATTTCTGCTTTTATAAGGTCAATTACATCGACCTGTCTACATGGAAAGACATCGGTGTACTGCGTGACCATCCTGTAGTTACATTATCACTCCATATCAGTCGATATACTAGCCTTAGCCATCAAGTGAGCAACTGGTCTTGTTCAGCTCATTTTAACTATTCCAGTACAATCTGTGTAATTCACATTGACAAAAGCTATTTGCTGAATGTACTTATACTCTACGTTGCTTTTTGTGAGATGGAGGTTACCCAGTGACGCTGTTTATGTCTATTTGATACGCTTATGTATCAATTTAGCGAGAAAACTATATATAAAAATATATACCATTTGGCGCAAACATCGACTCCCAGAATTCTGTACTTTATAACAAATCGAAACAATATAGAATTTGATTCATGATGGTTACATTTCTACTATGTCGAACATTTAATCACCATCACCCGGGAATCGTTGATCAAGTATAGAACGAAGAACATATCTTGCATGTAAACGAGAGTTCGCATGGAAACGGAATTGATATAGGCAGAATTTTCCAACTTGGAGATCACTCGCCACACAATCTGAACAACAAATTCAGGAGCTTCATACATATCATGTATGTCAATAATTTTCAACCCCCCATGCTCATAGTCTTTACACAAGACTGATCGTTTGACATTTTTCAGAGGCTTTTTGTTGTCATTCTTTTTTCAAAATGAACCCGAATAGTTATAATATGCACATTTCTTAAACAAATATTTTCCGACTTAGTGTCAGACTACGTAATATGCATAAATGGCCATTTTAAAACGTTTTCACTATTTCAATTGTATGCATGATTGACCAATTTACTTTGTTCCAGCTTACACTAATTTTCATTTCAATTACCTAAAAATATCCCGCGCTCTTTGGGAGATGCTGAATACGTTTATTACTCCTATTTCTATTTTGAATTTATCATATTTTCAATCCGCAGGCCATCGGTGTTTTGATTAACCGAAGACCAGAGAATACAAAAATCTCTTCCATAAGAGACAATGCTTCTAACCGATCTTTCAGACCAATTCTTGATATTCAGTCTGCGCTGGGGTCAAATGGTATCAAAAAGTTTCAGAAACGCTATATTTTGGAAAAGGTTGAGGATAGGAATTATGTTACAGGCAACATTGTATTTCTGCACTGGGTAAGTTTACCCAACGATTCAATTAGCGATACATGCCTTTATACCGTTAGTAGATTCGCTTTTAGCTTGGGATTTTGACGGTAATTCTTCGGCCAATTTAGCCAAGGTAGTCCCAATGTGACTTGGACACATTATCTGTTGATCATGACTTGGTAGTTCATTTGAACTGAAGAACGTTGGTAGATCGTATGGATTTGGCGATAAGAACATCCTGATGTTTTTCCAGCATCATTGTTCACTGTTATATTCCATTCTGCTTCTCTCATTCAAGAAACTAGCTTGTGATCACCTGCTTTTGCTATATGCTTGTTTGGTTTCTGTGCTAATCCTGTCCAGGGAGAATTTGTTTTTGGAGAACGACTGGACATTAAATGTCTTGTGCAAGGCCTGTGATATTAAAAGCAATTAAGGTGAGAGAGAGAAACAAAACAGGTTATATTACCTATACATCATTAAATTATGATGACAACTTCTAAAGACTGACATGCTTTAGTACATACAGACATATCGAGGAGAGTCTTACCCATTCCGCGTTTGTAATATTTCTAATGCGAATTCTCGAAATTCTAATTCGAATTCCAAAGTATTGCTCCAAGATTACTCAAACCGAATGTTTCGATCCAGCATTGTTTGATGTCATGGACTCATTGGAATAGTTATAAATACAAACGTCTATTCCGTCATTCCATTTTCAGACGTCGTACATTAAAGAATTTAAAGAAAATCTACAAGCGAAAGATCCGAAATTCAGTATCCAGCTTAAGTCCTTGAAAAATTTTCAAGTCCATAGCCGAAAAAAAAAATATTAGATCAAAGTCCAAATTGAAAATCGTTTGCGACTCAGGACATCTGGACATGAGGAAATCTAATATATGTGTTCAATAAAACTGGTCACCGGTATGTGTTAATGTCACAAGTCATAAAAATTTCTTCACTTCTGCGCGCCTAAAGGATATCATTCTTGGGATGTTTCCTTTTTTTCTTATAGAATTACCTGAATTCTGATTAACAATTTCTGTTGGAAATTCGGCAATAACATATACCAACAGCGTATAGGTATCCCAGTGGGTACAAATTGGGCAGCAATTTTGACAGACTTATAACTGTTCTTGTTACACCGACATGCAGAAACTCTCAAAAGATAACTATTTGAAATCCTGTTTCTGCTATTTTACCAAGCGCTACGTACACTATCTAATCCCTATATTAGCGGTCCCTGTGAAATATATATACTCCATTCAGTGAATTTGAAGGAAACTACTGTTTGTCCAGATGAAATATCATATCTGGACCTATATCTTTACAAGAATGATGAGGGCTTTTTCTCACGTCGAATCCACAACAAGAGAGAGGATTAACCCTATCTGGCCTGGGCTTTTTGGGACCTGTCCTGGCCTGGGTTGGGGGGGGGGCGAAATGGCCCCCCTAATTATTTTTCTTATCCCTTGAGCTAGGGAGCTGAAATTTACCACGCTATAACCTTGGGTCAAGCTCCATCAGAAAGTGTAAAAAATCCAAGGTGGTCGCTCTGATGACGTCACATTGACGTCATTTGCCAAAAAGGCATTTTTTGGTCGCTTTTTCGGTAAGATTTTTCGAATTTTTTATTTATGCCATTTCTCCGCAAAAAACTGCATGATAAATTAGTAAATATTAATGTGATGTGCAATAAAATAGTTTTTGCTCACTTTTCATCGCGGAAAAACAGAAATTTTGAAGAAATATGACGAAAACATCACTTTTCTGGTACCCCAGGTGGCCGCCATCTTGAATTTACTCATGATCCTCTGCTCGGGGGTTATGCAAATAGGCTCAAAATGACCCCAATATGCTAAACTTTAAAGTCACGGAGGTTGACCTCTTTATTTGCTGTCGTTCCGGAGGTAGCGCAAATAGTTTGGTAGGGAGCCATTTCGCATCCCCCCCCCACCCTCGGCCAGGTAGGGTTAAATTGTTGGCATAACTAACTACCCATTCCTGGACAGCAGTATTCCAGAAGGACCTACATACGAAGTATATGTCTTGTCTGGTAGCATTTGCTAGATCATGTGCAGACGGTGACGATTTCTGTGAAGATCACATAATAGTATTTCAGAAACTTGTCAAACAGGGCTGTACTACCACCTACCTCCATTCAAAGTTTCTCAAATTATTTGATCAATACCGTACACTGACGGCAAAATACGAACGTAGCTTGAAAGAGTTCTGGTGTTAAGTTTCTTAACTTATATTTAATGATGAATATCATGTGTTTCACATCTCCATAATGATTGAATAAACAGACATATTAAAGCGTGCCAGATACGTACTCTGGAAACCGTCTCATAAATTCATTTGGATGAAGAACTATGGTCAGTGGTACGATTTTATTTAAAGACCGTCATCATGTCCGACTGAAAATTGTAGACCGCTTCTCTCTTCCAGAAAACCATCTATTTTCATTCACATTTGGAATTGGTGCTAACTGCCATGCAAAATAGGTCTTTCGATTATTGAGAAGGAAGTATTTTTTATGAACGAATGTTGAATATTGACTGTTGTATCTGACGTTTGCTATTTGCTTCTGAAGTTGTTTTGTTGTGGAAATATGTTATAGGAATTTACATTTATATTATATGAGTCTGACACTCTCAAACCAAACATTTGTGTGCCATAAATGCCTCTATTTTGACAGTGTTTTCCATGGGATTTTCACAGCCGAAGACATGTGTCAATATGCATATTTATACGCAGTTGATATAACCAGGATGAACGGCTCAGAATCCTTGTCAACCACAGACACCGGATGACATTTGCTAGAGCTTATCGACCGTATTGTCCAACCTTTATTCAATATGAACAGCATATCTCCAGGTGTTACTGCCATATATTCAGTCAGAATTATTACACGATCAGAATTTGCTTTTTCAACTTGAAGATATTCTACGATTCATCTTTATGAATAACAACTGACACTTGCGAATCTGATTGGCATGTATTTTTGAGTGTGCCTTAGCAGATACGGCTTACCTTATCTTCTAGATGGTTAAGTGTCCATAGAGTTAAAAGAATACCTGTAGCTCCATCATACATATTGCAGGATATCAGGTTCGGAAACATCGCGGGATATCTGGTTCGGAAACATAATGCCTCAAGCGGTTGAATTAAGTAATGGATAGAATATTTTCCAGCTCAAGTAAGTAAATGAATTGAACAATCCTTAAATCACGATCGCTGATTAACGTGATCGAATCAGTTATATTGAGCACAAGGCAAAATGTTGAATGGCTAAAGTGGTATTTGTAAGGTATGTTTTTGTCGTCCGGAATCCAGATCTTCGCCAGGCAGGTTAAAATTATTTTGAATCAAGATTATATGGTAGATATTATGGGGGCGAATCTTTCCCTGCGTTGAGTAAAAACAGCATGCAAACGACACGAGACTAAAATGCGATGTTGTGACGAAGCCTATAACGGAGGCAGTTTGATAATGTCCGACGTGGATTGAAATATCTCCAACAGTGAACATAAGATACTTAAACTCCAGAATATCGACTGTTCTATTGAAATACAATGCTTAATGCATGTGGGGTTACAACACACTCGGGCAGATGGGGCTAATCATATTCTCCGCGACAGACAGAAGGCAAAACAAATGTGTCCTCTGGGATCCAGCCTTTTAACGCACTTATACAAATACCCATACAATCTCATATTAGAACGAACCACTATTAATACTACCCATATAATGAGAGAAAGCATTGACATTTTTTGCAATTGTAATTCATTAGATAAGAAGGTTCCGTATTACGTCAGCAAGAATCATATCGCCTTTCAGTTAATCATTTTCCTTATTTTCTATTTTAAAATAAAGTTAACAAGCGATATTCCGTTTACGAATAACATTTAGCCTATACGTACATGACAGATTGACGACTTACTGTTTGATAATATGCCGAATGAAAGTTGAATGTCGCTGCTCAACCATTTCAGAAGCATATTTGTTTCAAATATGGATAAATATATCCATCTTCTAGAATTTGGCAAATGGCTGATATATCATACTTTTACAAAACGATGGATAATGTTCGCTTGTCTGGGGTTATAAACCGATTGTCTGGAAGCCTCTGGAATTCGAGTATTGGGAACAATTGTAGGTGACATTCAAAACATTTTCCCCACCAATATTCTGCTACAGAAGATTGGGGTGTCGGATACTAATAAATGTAAATACTGTGATGTAATTGACTATATGGAACACTTTTTTTAATGTTTCCGCATTATGGCAATATATAAAAAAAATATATGCGTACAGGTACAAAAGAGAGTAATATTATCTATAACAGATGCACTGTTTCGTTATACAGATCCAAGTATATCAGTAGTTGACCGCATTTTGTTAGCCATATAATTTTAGTAGCAAAAATGTGTATAAGTAAGTTCAAATACAAAAAAAATGGCCAATATGATGATATTATTTGAAAATGAGGCAAGAGTAAGGAAACTGTGGATTTGAGCTCATAAAGTGAGCAATGAAAGATGGGTGAATATTTGGAGTATGTGAAAATATACAGAGAATTATTAACTGAATTATTTAACTGATCGAAAGGATCACATATAACAATACCCAGAACGATAATAAAGTCTAATTCAAAAGAAAAAAAATGAAGTGGAAAACTAGAAAAGCATTCAGTATCCATACAGGATATATTCTATTTGAGATAGGACAACGTATTGGAAATGTGTCATCAAGCAATACTAAGTAACGTCCTTGAATTGAGATATTGTTGGTTATCCGAACAAAAACTTAGATAATTTCGCGGCATCCAAACTGTCGATAGCTGTAAAGAGTTGATAGTACCCCATCAACTTTAACGAATAAGGAATCAGAAATTCCTGAGTAACCTGAACCTTGATGAAGTGATACCTTGTTTTGACTACCCGCGACAACGCACAGTCTGCACCAGAACCATTTTACCATACAACTAAAGTTAAGAGTACATAGCGAAAACCTCAAAATACCCACATGTGTACGCAAACATGAAACAACATAGTTGCAACGGACAATGGAAGTTCAAAAAGGAAATAGATTATTCGTGGAAATACTGGTATATAATAATGTACGACGTCTATTTGGAGTCATAGGATGACTGGTGTTGAATACTAGAAAGGACATTTTAGATTAATGGAAAGGATTTGTTTGAGATCATCATTCACGGAGGGAATTCTGCTCTTCATGGAAAGACAACGGTTGAGTGTGTAACCACCCCTTTATTACCTTATCATTCACGTCCATATAGTAGCATTAACCATCAGGTGAGCAGCTTTTCTTGTTCAACTCATGTCAACCACTCCAACACAAGACACACACTGGTAAAAGCTATTGCTAGATATAGTCATACCGTTCGTCGTTTTTGTGAGGTTTTGCTTACCAAGTGATACCGCCTATGTCCATTTGATGCGCTATCTATATCTATCCCTTAAAAATATTGATGCGCTTATGTATAAAGTTAACGAGGAATATATATATATCATTTGGCGCACACGTCGAGTCTCAGGGGCCTGTGCTCTATAACAAATTATTGCCAATTTATTTTTTGAGAGCGAGTTTGGCAGATGAAGCTAGACGGTGAGGCTCCGATCTCGAATCAATCTGGATTCATGGCGGTAAATGTTTCTACTATGTGCAACACTTATTCACCATCATCCGAGCATAGTTGAACAAGTGTAGAACGAGGAATATAGATTGAATGGAAAGATAGGCTCGAGGGCTTCGGCAGTTTCGGCGGTTCTAACCCGCGTAAACATAATCCAAAATCGTCATGGTAGCATGATATTATGATAATGCGCTTTTCCTTAAGTATTTTTTTTCATAAAACGCAAAGCATTAGCAGAAAAGCAACAGAAACTATTAGAGGTAGGTAAATGCATGTAGGCTCAAATTGTTCTAAATATCGTAGTCTATAACCTGAAGAATTGGCGTCTGTCTTGGCCATTTTAAAACGTTTTCACTATTTCAGTTGTATGCATAATTGACCAATTCACTTGTTCCAGCTTTCATTTCAATTACCTAAAAATATCCGGCCCTCTTTAGAAGATGCTGAATATCAATCCCAGTATTTATTGTGTATCATGGATTGTTCGTTTACTAGTCCTATCTCTATTTTGAATTTATCTTATTTCTAAATCACAGGCCCTCGGTGTTTCTTTTAATTAACCGAGGACCAGAAAATACAAAAAATCTTTTCCATAAGAGACAATATGCTTCTAATCCATCTTTCAGACCAATTCTTGATATTCCGTCTGCGCTATGGTCAAATTATATCACAAAATTTCAGAGCCGATATATTTTGGAAACGGTCGGGGATAGGAACTTTGTTACAGACAACATTGTATTTCTACACAGAGTATGTTTACCCAAAGATTCAATTAGTGATAAGTGTATTTATACAGTTAGTAGATTCGCTTTTAGCTAGGGATTTTGCCGATGATTCTTCGACCAGTTTAGCCAAGTTAGTCCCAATGTGACTTTGGCACATCTCTTGATCGTGACTTGGTAGTTCATTTGAACAGAAGAACGTTGGTAGATCGTATGGATCTGGCGATAAGCACATCCTGATGTTTTCCCAGCATCATTGTTTACTGCTGTATTGCATACTGCTTCTCTCGTACAAGAAACTACCTTGTGATCACCTACTTTTGTTATATGCTTGTTTGGATTCTCTGCTAATCGTGTCCAGGCAGAATTTGTTTTTTGGAGAACGACTGGACATTAAATGTCTTGTGCAAGGCCTGTGATATTACAATCACTTATGGTGAGAGAGAGAAACAAAACAGGTTATATTCCCTATACATCATTAAATTCTGATGACAACTTCTAAAGACTGACATGCTTTTAGTATATGCAGACCTGTCGAGGAGAGTCATATCCATTCGACGTTAGTAATATTTTGAGCGCGAATTTTCAAAAATTCTAATTCGAATTCCAACGTATTGTTTTGCGATTACTTCAACCGAATGTTTCGATTCAGCACTGTTTGTTATCATGGACTCATTGGAATAGTTATGAATACAAACGTCTATTCCGTCATTCAATTTTCAGCCGTCGTAAATTAAAGAATTTCCGCATCCATAATCCAATCACCTAATTCATATAAAAGCATTATCAACAAATAAAAAGCGACAATCATAGTATATATATAAACATAGACTAGTTTCTTGCAAACGGCATGGATCGTCTGGTAGTACATGCGAGATTCAGTATCCAGCTTCTGTCCGTGAAGAATTTTCAACTCCATAGCCGTAAAAACAATATTCATTGGATCAAAATCCAAAGTAAAAATCTTCTGCGACTCGGGACACCTGAAAACCAGGACATCATTGAACACTTCTGTTCATTATTAATATTTGTGTGTCAAACAATCTGGTCACCGGTATATTATAATGTCACAAGGCATACGCATTTCTTCACTTCTGTAGCACGTGCAGGATATCATTCTAGGATGATTCCTTTTTTACAATTTGCCTGAATTTCTCATTAACAATATCAGTGTGAATTGGGCAATACAGTATGCCATCAGCGTATAGGTATCCCAATGGGTACAAATTGGGCATCAATTTTGACAGACTTATAACTGTTCTCGCTACACCGACATCCAGAAATTGTCAAAAGATAACTATTTGAAATCTCGTTCCTTCTCGTTCATCAAATACTATGTACAATTTCTAACCCCTATATTAGCGATCCTGTGGAAGATATATACACCCATTCAGTGGATTTGAAGGAAACTACTGATTGCCAAGATGAACGATCATATTTGGACCTATACCTTTACAAGAATGATTAGGGCTTTCTCTCACGTCGAATCCACAACAGGAGAGACGATCAAATTAGTGACATAGCTAATAGCCATTCCTGGATAGCAGTATTCCAGAGGGACCTATATGAGGCATATACATGTCTCGTCTGGTAGCATATGCTAGGTCATGTGCAGACGGTGACGATTTCAGTAAAGACCACATAATAATATTTCAAGAACTTACCGCCAACTATCTCCATTCAAAGTTTCTCGAATTCTTTGATCAATACTGTACGCTGACGGAAAAATACGATCGTAGCGTGAAAGATCTCCTAAGCTACGTTTTGTAACTTGTATCTAATTCCGCTAAACCCGAGAGCTAGGTGCCGCTCGAATATCATGTGTTTTACGTCTCCATGGTGATCGAATGATAACATACAATAAAAGCGTGACATATACTTACTCTGGAAAACGACTTGTAAATTTATTTGGGTAAAGAGTAATGGTCGGTGAATACGAATTCATTTAAAGAATATCAACATTGTCTTGCTGACATCATTGAAAGTTGTTGACATCTTGTCTCTTGCAGGAAACTATCTGGGGTTTTTTCATTATTATTTTTATTTCATACGCATTTGGAATTGGTGCTAACTGTCAGACGAACTAGGCCTTTCGATTATTGAGTCGGAAGTGCTTCTATGAACGAATGTTGAAAACTGACTGTATGATCTGAATCTTGATATTTGTTTCTGAGAAAATATTTGTTGCGGTAGAATGCAGCAGAAATTTACATTTATATTATACGAGTCTCCTAGACCAACCCTTTCTGTACCATAAACACTTTCATTATAACAGCGTTTTCCATGGGAATTTCACAGCCGGAGACATTCGTGTGTATATTTATACGTGATTGAGATAACCAGGATGAACGACTCAGAATCCCGTCAACAACTAGCACCGGATGACATTTGCTAGAGATTATCGACCGCATTGCCCAACCTTTATTCAATATCAGAATAAGAATTATTACTTAATCAGAATTTGCTTTAACAACTTGGAGATATTCCACGATTCATCTTTCTAATTAGCAACTGACATTTGCGAATCTGATTGTCATGTATTCTCGAGCCATTGTTGACTCTGCTTCAGCAGATACGGCTTACCTTATCGTCTAGATGGTTAAGCGTCCATAAAGTTAACGGAATAGCTCCATCATACATATCGCAGGATATCAAGTTCGAAAACTTCGCAGGATATCTGGTTCGGAAACATAATAGCGTTTAGCGGTTAAATTAGGAAAGGGTGAGAATATTTTTCATCTCAAGTGAGTACATGGAATGAACAATCCGTAAATCACGATCACTCATATATCTCATCCAAATTAACATAACCAAACCAGGCATCTTTAGCACAAGTCAAACAGTTGAAGGGCTATAGTGGTTTTTGAAAGGTTTGTTTCTGTCTTCCGGAATCCATATCTTCGCCAGGCAGGTTCAAATTAACTTAAAGCAAATGAAACGAATTTATCACAATGATTTTATTATTCTGTGCTCAGACTTATTAGGGCGAAAACGGGGGGAGGGATATTATGGGGGCGAATCTATCCCTGCGTTGAGTAAAACCAGCATGCAAACGACAGGAGACTAAAATGTGACGTGAATTGAAATTTTCGATTTCAAGTTTCTCGTCATGTCGCCAACAGTGGACATGAGATACTTAAACTATAGAATATCAACTGTTCTATTGAAAAAAACGATTCTTGAGGCATTTGGGATTACAGTACACTCAGGCAGATGAGGCTAATCCTATTCTCCGCGACAGACAGAATGCAAAATAAACGTGTCCTCTGGGATCCAGCCTGTTATCACTCTCATAGAAATATCCATACAATCACATATTAGACCGATCCAATATCAGTACTGCCCATATAATGAGAAAGTCACTGATATTTTTTGCAACTGTAATTCATTAGGTAGGAGTTCGTTATTACGTCAGCAAGAATCGTATCGCCATTCAATTAACCATTTTCCTCATTTTCTATTTTAAAATACAGTTGACAAGCGATATTCTGTTCACGGATAACATTTAGCGTATACGTACAGGACAGTTTGGTGACTTACTAGGGACCCTTAGAAAACGCACGGGTACAGAGCCGCATACGCGAGACGGAAAACATGAGCATGACGTCATCACTTCTTGTGGGGTTTTCCAGACACCTGCTCGCTGACGTTCCCGTATATACGCCAACATGGTAGGTACCACGTATGACAGAAACGTGAGAGTTGACTGGTGGATTTCCCCAGTGTTTAGACTTATTTTTATAACTTTTTCACTAAATTTGATGGAATGGGTATTGAAAAGCACAATTCGATCCCGTATTTGGCATGAAGCCGACAAAATGTCAAAAAATCGTCCCTCGAAACAGGCATGTCTCTCGTATACCTACTGCCACGGAACTGCAGTGCATAGTCCATACTAGAATTATTTGTTTGTGGTGTCTGGTTACTGAATGTGTGTCAGCAGAGACACTATAATTTATTATAGAGTCTCTGGTTTCAGAAATTAAAAATATCACTATAAGAAACAGAACTATCAGGGGCCATATTATCTTCAAATGGTTACTGATAGTGGTGGGTGAGCGAGGGGGGGGGGAGGTGTGAGTCTCGTATGATGTGTCGTTCATCATTTGACATCATCATCATCAATCTTTTTTAACAGCATATATTGTAGGAATATATCAATGAAATAAACATCAAACAAAATTCTCAAACTACGTATGAACACACATTCGTCCCATATCATAAGTAATGTTGTGATATATGGCCACATGTAACAGGGTAACAAAAGAAATCCTAGCGACAATGAGCAGTTTTGGCAGCTGCGATACCCTACCCTTATGGGTAATAATACAGATGGTCATAACATGTGTTATCATACCATCTGGGGGACTAGGTGCCTGTAATAATATCTGAAATATCATTATAAGGAACAGAACTATCAGGGGCCATATTATCTTCACATGGTTAATACTGATAGTGGGTGAGTGAGTGGGGGGGGGGTGGAGTCAAGGTGATGTATATCTTGGGAACTGCCCCATGCAGCCTTTTTTGTTGTTGCAACAAGTTTTTGCTGTAATATTTCCAAAACGGTTAGACTCATGTACCTGCAGGGCCTGGAGAGTTCTGTGAAGGGAAGGGATGGGGGATTGCATCCCTACTGCCAGCAAGGGATGTTAGGCTGGTGCTTTCAACATTTATAATGTTTCATATATTTCCATGCCATTCCAGCTGAAACTGGACACAGATTAACAAAAATATGACTGAACAAGCACGGTTCAACTCCCAGCACCATGGCATATATATAAATCAATCAATCATTTTTTATTTGTACAAACACACATCTTTGTACTCTGGTAAATTACAGAAGCAATTTTTATTGTACAAACACAGTTGTAATGCTGATATATCACAGAAATCAATTTAACTACATGCAGCTTGCAGGTATATTGCAATACCATATTCCACACTCGAGTTCATTTTGCATGTGGCTGATCAGGTACAGTTATCACAGTGTCTAGCTTGAATGGCATACCGGTAGTATCTTCCTTTTACCAACATGAAGCTGTAAATTTCATACTTTTTTTTACTTTCATTAAGAATATTGATCAATGAACATCTGAGTGAAATAATTCAGTTTTCCTCTTTTATCTGTCAATCATCCTATCACTAAGATTATCAGTCAATCATTCACGTCACTCATTCAACCATCCTATAGATCCCGGGAGATCATATTCCATTACTCAATTATCCCATCAGCCAATTAACAGAGCATTTTCAGACAGCTTTCAGTTTATCAGTTGAATAACTATAACAATGATCTGGTAATGATTGTATTTTTGTCCATCATCAGTTAAGCTTTTACTTTAATAGGAGGATTTAACTACAAAACGTACAGAGAGTTTCCGGTTTCGAAAAGGGATGCGATCAAAATTATTCAATCAAGTGGCGACCGACGACCCAGAGGGCATGGGAACATCTAGCAAGGGCTGGGATGTTGTTGTGGAAAAACTGAAGGGCAGTGGTCCTGAGTGGGCACTGCTCAGTGTGAGGTGTGCGCGAGAGGCAACAAGGGATGCAGTGCGGGCCTGGATGAAGGCAGATAGAGAGGACAAAGAAAAGTAAGAGTGTTAACCCACAAAATATACATATTAGGCTACACAAGTCCAATTGTATCCCACATCATCATATAGAACTGAATAAGTCTATAAATTCATCATAAATTGAAGAACTATTAAATATATTTATCCATGTTACAGATCATAGGGTTAATACATGTACTTCAAGCACAGATTTATCCACTGTGTACAAGTAGCTAGTGTGGGACTGAATTGATTGAGAATTTCTTTAATGTGGAAAGATTGATATATCATTATGAATTATGAGGGAATATAAATACAAATCATAAACTTAAGTATTCCTACTCTTGACTAAACGTTTTTGAGTGTTACATGCATTTTGAATCATTTTTCAAGTTGATGAACTTCTAAGATTTTGATTTCACAGAACTGGCACTGGAGAAAATGAAACCGACGAAGATGAGTTTTTGCGGGAAATAGCGGACCTGTGGAAGGAACGCCAGATTACAGAAAGAGGTGAAAAGAATAAGAAACCAGAGAAGACTGCCAGGGATGAGGGGATTGCCATCCGGAAAATTGCCACCGAGGGTTTAAAGGCCCGTGCGCCCACAGGTAAACAATCGATTCATTCAAGGGGCACTTCAGGTATGGTATATCATACAAAATTGGATTGACAATCCGTGACAGCTACATTCACAAACCATGGTATTGTAACTATTGATACACTGCATATTTATAGATTGTGCCAATTCTTGACTTATTTGTACCATCTTCTTCTGTTTCATTAGATGAAAATGAGAATGCTGATGGGAGTGGAAATGCCAGCTCTGATGGAAAAACGCCAGGTATGTGGCACATTGCCACAATATATATGTCGGAATGCCAAAACATGAGCCATATTAACATGTTACAACATTAGAGTTTTAGTTTTCAGAGATTAGTCATATTGATAATTTAGAAACCTGTATGTACAAAAGGTTAATAACATCTTTGAATCCAGCTTTATTTGTATATTCCACACTAGATGCTCTTATGCACATTGAAGTATTGTAGTGTATTTAAAGGGGAACCCAAATGGCCTAGGATCATTTTGAGGCACGAGTAAGTGCTCATGATTAGAGTATGAGTGAGTTGCCTTTCATCACATGTAAATACTATTGGTGGTTGAAGACAAAATTTGATGCAAATGTGACTTAATTGGTGATGATGCCGAGTGAACTCAAGTTGATGAGCTAACTCTATGCAAGAATAGTCACAGAGCTATCAGAACTTTCAAACATATTATTGCTGATTTATAGTATATCACATGTTATCATGGGGTGGTTTATCCAATTGTGTCGTTCACCATTTGACATCATCAGAAATCTTTAAAAGCATATCTTGGCTATCAATGAAAAAAACAACATTTTACCATGGTAACAAAAGAAATCCTAGCGACAATGAGCAGTTTTGGCAGCTGCGATACCCTACTCTTATGGGTAATAATACAGATGGTTATAACATGAGTTATCATACCATCTGGGGGACTAGGTGCCTGTAATAATATCTGAAATATCATTCAAAGAGCTGAGGAGTTTTTTTTATTCATGTGAGTATGCCTATGTACATCCAAAATGTCCATATCAAAAATGTAGATTGTGATGTATTTTAACACATTTATTAAGGCATGAAATTTGAATGCACAAATTTATATTTTGTACATAAAGAATTACCATACATCAATTGAGTTTTGAACTGCATGCTGAAGTCTTTTCGATTAATGGAATCATATTCACATTGAAGTTATAAGTTTAATATTGTTCTAATTTTCAGTTAAAAGGAGGAAGCGGGAGGAGATGTGGGCATATATGAAGGATGTGCGAGAGGGAGAGAGAAAGTTGGAGGAAGGAAAGTTGAAGGTGAAGGAGGAGAAGTTGAAGTTGGAAGAGGAGAGGCTAAAGGTAGAGGAGAGAAGAGTGGCGCTGCAAGAGCGACAACTGCAGTTGTCCCATGAGAGACAACGTCAAGATTTGGAGCAGCAGCGCCAGAATCATGACCGACAATTCCAGCTGCAGCAACAACAATTTGAATTTATGGCCAGACTGTTGGAAAGGCTGCCCAAGAATAATTCAGTTTAAACATTCAGATCAACATTCATTGTATCATTTAATTTATTATTCACATGTAAATAATCTTCCTTTTACAATTTCATATTATCAAGTTGCCAATGCGTTAAAATACTTCCAACCAAAGTGACCTTTTTTTTATCATTTGTGCAAGTGTGTGCCCTCAATGATGATTACTGAAAATTTTAGGCAAGGTACTCCTCTAAACTGGGTGGATCAACATCAAAATATTGACTTGTTTGACTTCCATAAAGACAGCTGTGGCAGTTGGTCAGCAATGTTGCCACTTGATAATATATGGCAATTGGTTGAAGGTATACTTTCTGGTTGAGTGGAAATTTGACAAAGGCAAAATTTGTTCCAACTTTGCCAAATCCCCATTCAGCAGCAATACGGCCAGCATTCATACTACAGTTGAATTCCTTCTGCTCTCGGGTCAGACCAGCTCCTCTGTATGGGGTGATGATGTTTTTACTTATTGGGTATCCCTTGTCGGCATATATCATCATTGGGGACCCATCAACATTAGTAAAGTCCTGGATCATCTGCAATAGTCCAGAGGCACGTAGCACTGCTGAATCATGCCTCCGACCTGCCATGGGACCATACAGATTCGCTGTCAACCCATTTGGTGTCACAACTGCCTGATATTTGAGGCCATGAACCCGGTCTTTTCCATTATATAGATCTCGCTGATGGTACATGGGTCTACAATTTTCATTGAGACTGCCATCAATAAAGGCAAAACAGCTTTCCAGAGGGCAGCCCTTCTCGTATACTGCATCAGCATATCTCCTCAAATTCTCCTGTGAGAGCCAGTCTTGATGAAAACTTTCCAGCAGATGACCCCACCTCTGAGACACATCATAGATCATCTCATTGAATATAATACCACAGTCTGTGACGTGACGTCCAAACTCTGGAACCAAATCACTCAGACGTTTTGGGTAGTCCATTCGCCTGAGCATCAAGGTGACACCTTCCAATCCAGTCCACTTTGTGCCATTGGTAGCATGCATGCTATCTGGTACTTGCAGAGCCCTCACCAATCGTGGGATGTCTTCTTTCAAAAATCTGAAAACAAAAATACTTCCCCAATGGCATGAATGGAGCATCCATAAAGTATGTACGCCTCAAAATCAGAAATTTTGCTCCCCCCCCCCCCTCGGTAGCTAAATTTAACGAGATGATTGACAAATTACAGACAATGGGGTCATCAATCAGTAGATATGATTGAATGATAATTGAGTGATCAATTGACAATTGGATGACTGATGGGGAGAACAATCAGTCATGTCAGTAATTATGCACTAATGATGTGAATACGAAGCTGCGCATCTGAAAACCCCTCGGCTCTGGGTGCCAGCCATTCATAATACACCAAGCAGTCAAGTGACAAATATACATATTATGAAAAATTTTGCAATTAGAAATGGCCTCTAAGGTTTCCGTTCAATCAGAGAAACCGGTATTCATTACATTAGTCTCTTGATGCATCGATGATGTATACCAAATTTTACATCGAGCATTTGAAAGTTATCAGAGATAGAGATCATTAATGATTTCGCATAAATTAAAGATGGCCGCTCATCCTTCTCGCCACTCAGAGGAACTGATGTGGTTATTATACATTGCAGGTCTCTTGATACATCGATGCTGAGCCTGTGTACCAAGTTTCGTATAGAACATTTGAATGGTATCAGAGATATATATCATTAAAGATTTTGCATAAATTAAAGATGGCCACAAAGGTTTCCACCGAATCAGGGAAACTGGTTTGGTTATTTCTTTGAAGTTTCTTGATGCATCGATGATCTATACCAAGTTTTACACTGAACAGTGAAATGGTACTGGAGATACATAAGATTATTGGTTTCGCATAAATTAAATATGGTCGCCAAAGTTTCCAACCAATCGTGTCCAGATTCAATAGGGTTCTGGGTCATGAGCATATGGATGTGCAGTGCAAGTTTGGTGTGCGGCTAGGGTAAGTCGTTCTAAAGATATGTTGGTAACGAGAAAGCTGTGATGGTTTCGCATAAATTGAAGATGGCCACCAAAGTTTCCAACCAATCAGGTTCAGATTCAATAGGGTTCTGGGTCACGCGCATATGGATGTGCACTGCAAGTTTGGTGTGCGGCTAGGGTAAGTCGTTCTAAAGATATCTTGGTAACGAGGAAGGTGTGACGGACAGACGGACAGACGGACGGACGTACATGACGACGACTATACCCTTCGGCCAAATTATACGGCCGAGGGGTAAAAATCAGTAATTGGATGATTGACTGATAGGGTGAACGATTAGTAATTGGATGAATTGATGAGCAATCAGCAATTGGATGATGATGGGGTGAACAATCAGTAATTGGATGATTGCCTGATAGGGGGAACAATCAGTAATTCGATGATGGGGTGCGCAATCAGTAATTGGATGATGGACGATGGGGTGAACAATCCCTAATTAGATGATCGACTGATAATGAAGTTATCAGGCAGTAATTGGATGATGCTAGTTGGTGTTAAGATGGACAACCGATAATCGGATCTTAGACTGGTAATGGGAGATTAAAAATGATTGATAATGGATCATCAATTGATGATGAAAAATTGACTGATAATTGAATGATTAGTTTGATAAGATGATTGATTGAAAAAATAGATGTATTGACTAGTGATTGACTGAAAATACAATCATGGACGAATACATGTAGAATGGATGACTGATGATGAGAGAACTGATTTAAAGATCGAATAATTAACCAATGAGATGATGATTAGAATGATAATTGACCGATAATAGATTCAGTGACTGAGAACAGAATAAATGTTGTCTATGATTTGACTGACAACAGCAAGATCATCTGTTATCTGATACTATAGCTTACAGTGAGTAATGCATAGGGCCATTGATAATGAACCGAGGATAACTGAAGGATAAACTGAGAAATAATTACAAGGGAGGCACCTAGTCCCCCGGATGGCAAAATAACACATGTTATTACCACCCGTATTAATACCCACAAGGGTAGGGTTTCACAGTTGCCAAACTGCTCATTGTAGCTAGGAATTATTTGATACCCAATGACGTGGCCATATCACAACATTCAAATGTCATACAGCTCTTGTCCAGGGTTGTTTTTTTACAAAATTATTATAATGAGAGTAATCAATTTAAGGAATAAACAATGATTCATGGAATTCTGAGCCGAGAGTTTTGAGAATGAAATGTTGAATGAATTGCCAGTATGAATGATGTTCAATAAATAAGCAATTAGTGGAACTACATGTATAGTATGATACTATACCGGACTATACCTGAATCGCTCCCAACACTCTTGATCACTCAGGAAATTGAAGCTTTCATTAATCCGAGGATATTTATGATGGTCAATCCTAGGACCTGTCCTCTCACTTTCTGACAAGAACATCACCACATCTTCAACCTCACGAGGTTTCATCATCATCATCATCCACGGTTCAAAAACAGCCATCTGCAATATAATTTTAGGCCCATCTTTCAATGTACCGGTATTCAAAACTTGCATTCCAGAACACAGATCACTTCATTTGGCATGGGAATATTTGGGATTCAGACTTTTTCAGTACTTTCAGAACATATGTACAAATGACGAATGACAGTGGAGATGCTTCCAAAACATGGGAATATTGTATGAAGAGGAGAGGAATACCAGGGTGGTACCACATGGGATTGTATCTCACAAACATTTACCACAATCTGTGAATACATATAATCAGTAAGGGGGGGGGGGAGCTGTACGAGCAGACAGCCGATGTGCAGGAGGTGGGGGGGGGGGGGATTTTTTAACCATTATAGTATTAATTGTGTTCCATGGATCAATGTTTACCCTGTTCTGTATCTGTATTTACTGTTTATATCTGACAACTTGTGAGATACATGTAGGCACAGGCAGCAGTCCTTAGTAGGTTAGGAAAAAGAGGGGAACTTAGGTTGGGGGGAGGGGTTGGGGGTGAAGGTCTCTAAGGCTAATTTGTGCGGCCTGCTGCCTGTGCATGTAGGCTACAATTTCTTGTGATTGGTACAGTGACTTTACTTTTATGATAAGAATAGCTATGAACTTGTCAATTGGATCCCTCATTCCATGTGTCGAAAACTGATCCCTCTATGACATTTACTGCGAATTTACCGACCATATTCCCAACCATGCCACCCCACCCTGGGGCATTGTCTGCAGCCATTGTAAGGATATTCGTCACCATGCCCCGCCCCCTCCCCCCACCCTCCCGCTCCCATTATGAGAGTTATAATGATTTGACAAGTGTAGTGTGCCTGGGCGCTGCTCTCTGCTCACAGAAAAAGTATTATTTCTTCAAATTATCATAGGAAATGGGCCTCGAATCTTAACAACAATTACAAAGATGAAAATGGCTCAATGTGTTGTCGATACAGGCTGTCCCTACCCTGATTTGTCGGGATTCAGATCGATTTTGCACTTACCGCGTTTCCGGGTTGACTTGACGTATCTAAGCCTGGAATGGACAAGGCCGTGTACACAAACGCTGACGTCACAAATTTTGCGTCCCCGTATGAGGCTCTGTACCCGTGCGTTTTCTAAGGGTCCCTAATGTTTGATAATATGTTAAATTATGATAAATATATCCAGCTACTTGAACTTGACAAATGGCTGATATATCATACTTTTACAAAACGATGGATAATGCTCGCTTGTCTGGGGTTATAAACCATTGTCCGCAAGTGTCTAGAATTCGTGTAGTGGAAACAATTGTAGATCTCTTAGAGTGACATTCAGAAGTTGGAAACTAGAAAGTCATTCAGTGTCCATACAGACTTCTGTATTTGAAATCGGCCGACGTGTTGTAAATATAAATCAAGCAATATTATTAAGTAACGTCCTTGAATTGAGATATTGTTGGTTATCCGAACAAAGACTTCCTTCAGCTAATTTTGCGCAATCCAAAATGTCAATAGACATAAAGAGTTGATAGTACAAAATCAACTTTAACGATTAAGAAATTAAAGGGTCTAACCAACTCAATAATCCGGAGAAAATATAAATTAAAACTCGTATTCAAAAGTTTCAAATAACAGAGCACATAATTATCTTTGTTGCATCCAAGTTGCAACGGACTGTAAAGAAAGAAGAAGAAAACAATTCAGCACCACAGAAAAAAACAAAACCTAGAATAAATAGAGGGTAATCTGAACCTTGACGACGTGATACCGCCTTGTATTGACTACACGCGATAACGCAAAGTCTGCACCAGAACCATTTTAATAAATAACTCAAGTTAAGAGTACCTAGCGAAAACCTCAAATACCCATATGGCTGCGCGGACATGAAACAACATATTTGCAACGGACACAAGGAAATGGATTAGTCGTGGAAATACTGGTACGATAATAATGTATGACGCCTATTTGGAGTCATAGGATGACTGGTGTTTAATACTATAATGGGCCTTTTAGACGAATGGGAAGGATTTTGTTTGAGATCACCAGTCACGGGGAGACCTCTACTTATAAAAAGTCAATTATGTCGGCCGTCTTCATGGAAAGACAACGGATGAGTGTGTAACCACCCTTTTATTATATCATCACTCACGACTATATAATAGCATTAACCATTAAGTGAGCAGCTTGTCTTGTTCAGCTCATGTCAACCACTCCAATCCAATACCGGCAACACAAAACTCACGCTGGTAAAAGATATTGCTAGAAAAAGTCATATCGTTCGTCGATTTGTGAGGTTTTGCTTACCCAGTAATATTGTCTATGCCCATGTGATGCGCTGTCTTTAGCCATTCCTTAAAAATATTGAAACACTTATGTATAAAGTTAACGAGGAATATATACATGTATATACCATTTGGCGCACACGTCGAGCCTCAGGGGCGTGTACTCTATAACAAATTATTGCCAATTTATTTTTTGGAGAGCGAGCTTGGCAGTTGGAGCCAGACGGTGAGGCTCCGATCCCGAATCAATTTGGATTCATGAGGGTAAATGTTTCTACTATGTGCAGCATTTAATCACCATCATCCGGGCATAGTTGAACAAGTGTAGAACGACGAATACAGATTGGATGCAAAGATAGGATCGAGGGCTTCGGCAGGTTCGGCGGTTCTAATCCGCTTAAACATAATCCAAAATCGTCATGGTAGCATGATATTATGAAAATGCGCCTTTCCTAATAGGTATTTTTATTCGTAAAACGCAAAGCATTAGTAGAAAAGTGGCAGAAAATATTAGGGGCAGGTAAATACATGTAGGCTGAAACTGTTAAAGGATTGGCGTCTGTCATATTTTTGCTGGTTCATGGAAAGCTTCTTTTGGCGAACATTGGTGCATAATAGGGAGCACTTCTATCGTTCCGTAGAGAATTAAATAACTTACACTGTACAGAAGAACAATTAGCCGCAATTGTCGGACTTTAGTGTGAGAAACATTAAACTGAGGCAGTTCGTTAATGTCTAATCGTGTGAATTCAAATCTTCTTTTGAAAGCTCCTCAACAGTGGATTATATTCTATTGACCGTTCTACTGAAATACAGTGTTTACCGTTGGCTGGCGCCGAACCAGAATTTTTCCGGCAACATGGTATTAAGGAGTTTCTTTACCTTTGGTTTACAGGAAGTCATCCGATATATCCCAGCGAATTTATATTTGTTGACAAATTAGCAGTTCTATTTTTTAGAATGAATAATGAACTTAGAAGATATCATTAAAATTGTTATCGCCAGTTAACATTTCATCTATCTGACTTAAAAACTCAAATTTACACTTGAATTTCAGCTTTCCTACACTTTGGATTGAGGTATTCTTTTATCTTTTAACATGCAATATTGGCACTTATCTGTATTGGCAGAAATCGCACAGTGAAGGCCTCATTTTGTGACTAACTTCAATTAGTAATACATGCGGTAAAATATAAGTAAAGAAACTGAAAGTTCACCATGTTAATTTTTCTCTAAAATAACATCTTGAGCGCACATTTCTGACTGAACCCTGAAATGTTCCATGCTCTTTCTTAGATTCTCTGTTTGATACACATATGCTTTACTACATTTAGTATATAAAAAATCTACATGGTCAAAATATCTAAATATTGTATATGTTCTTTTTTTTCAAGTAGTACTCCAATATAAGACTTATTTAGGGGGCCTTACCATCAAGTTGTTTTAGTCTATACAACAATGAAACCCCCAAACCCCTACACGTGTTATTGCGATCATTTATTAATGATTCATTTCACAGCTCGCAAAACAAGTTCAATAGCCTGCATCACGTGATATTTCTGCCATATAATTTATTTAAAAGCCGTCACCACTGAAACGAGTTAATTACAAGTTCGTTACCTACTAGTTACTGTAGCCATGCAAGCTATTTACAATCTTTTAACATTGAACCCAGTTAAATGCAACTTATGTTAAGCTTTTAAGAGTTAAATGCAAGCTATTAAGTTTGAAGTTTGAATAGGAACAAGTTTTTAAATTCTCCGATGCTCAAAAAAGTATATTATATTGAAAACATTTAAACCGGATTTCAGTCTGGACTGTGGAGTCATCTTAAGCGAATATTTTTCGTTCATGGACTTTATTTTGCCTGACAATTAACGGAATTCTTTTCCTCTCTGAAAAGTAGACAAGCAATGGATTTATATTGAAGAAACTGGATATAGTCGTATTAAACATGTGATCCATTGATCGTTAATATGATAACCTACTCGTAGCTCTCCTAGTACCGGTGTGCATTTCGTTACCTGTGCGGGGTACTTAATTGGCAAGGTTAATAAATTAAATTTTGCAATATACTGGAATGTTAGTCGGCTTTTCTTGAAAGAATACGGCAACTGGCCATGAATTGGCGATCGCCGATATATTAATGTCAGATGACATAAAGCAATCTTAGCTCTACTACAAACAGGGGTTACCATTAATGGGATGTTTCGTTGTATATAGAGTTGCTTGGATTTCTCGGCAAACATATCTATGTGAAATATGGCAACACAATATATCAACAGCAGATAGGTGTTCCGTTGGGTACTAAATGTGCAACAGATGGGTACTAAATGTGCACCTCTGTTGGTTGACCAACATATGTTCTCTTATGAAGACGACTATATCATGGCGCTTTCAAAAACCGATCAATTCAAATCATGTTCCTTCTCATTCACCAAACGCTGTATAGATGATCTGCTCGCTGTGGAAAATCGCTATATAAATGACGCAGTGAAGGATAAATATAAACCTTCACTGAATTTGAAGGAAAATACAGATAGGCCTAAAGGCACATCATATTTACACCTATATCTTTATAAAAATGAATTGGGCCTTCTCTCTCGTCGACTTTAAGACAGAATATAGATAATTTCAATTTCGACATCGTAAACTATCCCTTTTCTGGACAGCAATATTCCAGTGAAACCTGCATATGGTGTGTGTATATCTCGCATAGTAGCATTTGATAGATCCTGTTTTAAATGTGACGATTCGTCACAAAACATTATTGCAGAAACTTGTCAAACAGGGCTATACTACCAAGCCCCTGCACTCAATGTTTCTCAAATTTGGCGATACATATCGCATGCTGATAGCGAAACACGAGCGTAGCGAGCAAGATCTATGGCGTTACGTTTGGCAACATGTGTCTAATTCTGCTTAACCCGGGGCTAGTGACCTTATGAACTCATGTACTCCAAGATCCTTATTGTGTTCATATGAGCAGACACAACCAAAACGTGACTGAGATACATCATTCTCCAGACGACGACTTTACTAAGAATATCATATGGATTAGGAATACTGATCAGCGATGCGGATTCGATATTTTCGGAACATCACGATGTGTTGGCGGCATCATTGAAAACTGTTGGCCGCTTCTCTCTTGCAAGAAACTAGCCTATGTTTGCGTATACTATGATTGTATTTTTTTTTATTTGGTGCTAATGCTGTTATATGAATATGAAATAGGTCTTTGAATTATAGACGCAGAGATTCTTTAACGGACGACGGCTGAATAATAAACGACAGACCAGACGCTTGTAATTTGATAATTATGTTGACATAGTAGGTGATAAAACATCTTTACAAATACTTTCCAATGCACTTTTCTTTTGTATCATAATCTTTTTTGTTGCAAAGACAATAGAGAAGTTTGTAAAGCACTTTACAGTTTTGTGTGTTTTTTTTTCTTTGCGGGCATTTTGTTTGCAACCCTAAGAACATTTCGATATATATTCACCCATAAACATATAACACCCATTAAGAGTGTCTTTCATACTACCCGACTTTGAAATATTTGGCAATATATCATGCAACTATATCATTCCTTTGAGTCGAGGTTAACTTGAGAGGGGGGAGGAGGAGGGATGCACATTCATTCCAGAACTGATATACAACTTTCATTCTGGAAAATAATTTGTAAATCATATTAGGGATTGCCGCATTTTGGTCATTTCCAGAAAGTAAAATTTTATTCTTTGCATCTTTCCTCTGGATTGACCTGACTGTTCAACATGAAAGTCATTTGGAAACCTGTTCACTTGGGAATTTTTTTTCCAATTCACTGCCCATGGTCCAATGAATATAAACCAGTTGTGACAAGAGCAACATCGACTTAATCATTTCCAAGCAGAAGGTGCAAGATCAAGGAACCTATCGTATCGAGATAAAAAATAAATCATGGCAAACTGAGAGGGATGGACGAACCCTCTCGGTAAATCAAGTGTCATGAAAACATAATTGGATGCATCTATGAGATGCTACAGCCTTTGCAAGAAGAGGCGATTATGTCTGAGGTTTTTGCTGATTACTATATTCCATGACAATTTAAAGGAAGTAATATTTTTCTCCATAATGCTGATTTCAGCTTAGCTCACACCAGTTTTAATCAATTATCGTGCATATCCACGTGTTTTGTTCTACAATATATTAACTCATGTTACTTCGAAACCAGATACATATTCATATATCTAATTAATTAAACAAGATATTTAAAGAATATCGTATTGAGTTGATGTGGTACTTCCATTATGAAACCAACACCCAACGTTCTCTTTCAATCTGTCGCACATCTGTATTCAACCCTTTAATTCGAAATTTATTCGCATGGATGGTGAAATACTTTGCCAGTTACAACAACATTGACCTATTTTTGAAGGGTTTTAACTTCATTAAACTTTTAACTTCATAAAAGTATTGTTTTATCTTGTAGTGACTTGTGGATCAATTGCATGCTGGTGACTTATTTGTGATTTATCCGGCAAGTTTAGAATATATTCCGGATTTTCAGGCGATGCCTATTTATCAGTCCTTATATCAGCGATCGAATCTAACGCGAGTGCAATAGAACGAAACTCAAAAATTTGTTATTGTAGAGTTTGCCCCTTAAAAAGTTTGATTTATTCGGTTCAATGTATAAAATCTATACATTTATTTATCCATACATGCTTCTTCTTGCAAACTAATATGGTCATTCTTCGTTTATATTAAAGTAGGTGAAATTCAATAGCTTTTATCGTCGCAATGAAAGAATGTTACGCTTTCCCGGTTTGGCTAGCGACAAAATGCCCGTTTACCTAGTCACAATTATTTCTTTCCTAGATAGACAAAGCGAGAACTGTACCGCCATGCTTTAACTACATGCATCTGCGACAATATAACGTCTGTATCAGAGAGGAATGAAGTTAAATAGCGGAAATGTCAAAATACCCACATGTCTGCACGGATATGAAAAGCATATTTGCAACGGACAATGGAAGTCAGGTATTGTTAAGGAGGAAATTAAGTGGTTGTGGAAAATACTGGTGTGTAGTGCGTTATGTCTTTTTGAGGTCTAGCTGTTTTGTTTTACTTTTTCCTAAAATTCTAGAATATACAGATCTAAAATATATTACACCCCGAAACGACCTATTTTCAACATCCCCATATCTGCCGTGTCATTACATCGAAATGTGTTTTGGCTACATGTCGCGTTTTGCAGAAGATGCAAGTGTGGGCTCGCTAAATAACAACAGATCAGCTTTCGCATAAATACCGCATTTTGAGTGAATTAGTGAGTGAGTGACAAATGGGAGGATATGCTTGAGGACAACATTTTGAGAGGAATTTCTGCATGGCAACACAGCTGTTGAAAGTGAAACCGTTTTTCAATGTGATTATAACTCCCGATCATTTCAAGTTTTAGCCATCAAATGGTCTGGTTCAGCTCATGTCAGCCAACCCAAATCCATGTGACATAAACCTAACGCGGCCAAACACTATTGCTAGATGCACTCATATCTTCCGCCGTTTTGTTGAAGTGTATATATCTATTCTTCTGAAATATTGATGTGAGTGTGTGTCAGTTTAAGAGGAAATGTGTATATATATACCACTTGTTCCATGCTTCGAGTCTCAGAAATCTGTACTCAATAACAAATTATTGCCAATTGATTTTGTGAGCGCGAGTTTGATTGTTGAAGCCCGACGATGAGGCTCCGATCTCGAATCAATTGGACTGATGAGGGTAAGGATTTCTACTATGTGGAACATTTAATCATTGAACCGGAGCAGAGCTAAAAAAATAGAGAACGAAGAAGAAGAATATAAAAATAGAATTCTGGGTCTAGAGTTCCTTATTTGTCCGTATATGCCATTAAACCTAATTGGTATAACCATAATGAAAGATCCAGAAATTAGTCAGTCATAGGCACCTGCTGGCGTTTACTATGTAGAGAATATCGTTCTATTGCCTAACTCTTGCAATATGAAGTAGAAGACGTGAACTTCGAAAGGTCGTCGCAATTGGGGATATGCATTTGTTAATGGTACACGGCTAATGGTATAATTGTGTTCTAACATTCAGTGGTGAGAGTGCACTGCTATGATGCAGTGTTAGAGCTTCCCCGCCCAAGCGAGATATTCTGGTACCAAACCCGGATCGAGTTATTCTCTAACAAGGAACCTAAGCGACATCGACTATGAACCAAATAAAGGCCCGCAGCCAGTAAACGAAATTTACTGAGGGTAGTTCACCTGAAGTTCGAAAAATTCGAAACTTTGAGATATGACAGTTCTCTTTGGGATAAATCTCCACAATCTGCGTGAAAATCGGGTCTCAGGAAAGGCCTGGTTCCATAAATATGGCTAACAACAATATTGTTACTCATCATTGAATTCGTTTGACTGCTGCTTTTTTTCTTTCACCAGCCAGCTGCAATGCATAATTAAATTTGGCATGCAAACGTAATTATGAAGAAGAAATTGCCATTCGCATCATATGCAGCAGAAGATGAAAAGGAAAATTAATTTGAACATATACATTTCTACCCCATTCTAGGTCCTATGCATTGAGCAATTTGAAACGAGTGTCTGGCCTCACATTTCGAGGGAAAGGGTTTTTTTCGGCAATATATCAGTACCATCTTTTTTCGAGGCAGTGAAATTCCGTAAAGTATCTCCATGTAATTTGTACATTTTTTTATTCTAAAATTCCAGGAAAACTTTTCAGCATCTCCAAAACTATCTAATGTCTCGGATGTTATTTTCAAAGCACAGTGACGCTGGGCCTGCTAATGCGTTAACATTGACACTCAAGTATAACTTGAATATGCAAAACTTGTCGAGGCGAAATTCGTTTTGGTCAATTCGACCACCAGTCTAGTTTGATTTTCATGAAATTCCAGGATAAAAATGCACAAGTCGTGTTCAAATGATAATATAATTATTTTGCTACATTGTGAAACACCGTGTCAGAAAATATTGGCTCGGGTGAGAATCGAACTCGCTGCAATGGGGATACCGTCTCATTGCTTTACCAACTGAGTTACCGAGTCCATTTTGGAACAACTCGCCAATTTAGTCCATTTCACAAGTATGCGGCATATTGCCACGAAAACAA
The DNA here is from genome assembly GCA_036873755.1 of Hanleya hanleyi. NCBI lineage: Eukaryota > Metazoa > Mollusca > Polyplacophora > Lepidopleurida > Hanleyidae > Hanleya > Hanleya hanleyi. The sequence continues at coordinate 40,273 of JAVTVY010042611.1, forward strand.
GTGCATGTTTGGATATATATTCGAAGATCCAATGTTTCCACCAATAATTGCAGTGATCTTCAGGGATATATTATAATATATTTATATTCCTACATTGTAAAACACCGTGCTAGAAAATACTGGCTCGGGTGAGAATCGAACTCACGATTTAAAGTGATCGTAAACCCTCAAGTAAAGTTTCCATCAAATGAAAAACCATTGCAAACAGTGTGGGAAAATATTTATTGTAATTTTTTTTTACGATTTTATTACACAGAGTAAACTGCAAATAAAGCATGGTATTCTATGGTGGTCTGCTGCAATCATATCTAGGTCCAGTAACGTCACACTGCCTTAATACATATATTTTAAACTTTGTATGCACTTTCCAATGCTTGATTAAAGCTTAAGGTGTGTACATGTATACTTTGAGTTTCAACACGGACTCACTGTTCCAATGTGCATGTTTCACCAAAATCGAGGAGATGGTAACTCAAAAGTGTCAAGTCAATTTGAATCTTGCATTTAATTTCCCCGATCTTGGTGAAACATGCACATTCAAACAAGAGACTAATTCCTGGACCCCAAGAAGGTTGACACATTATATTCATTCGAAACACTAATTTGATCTGTTTATTCGGAGACGAAAACAAAATAAATCTTCTCAACAGGAAATGGAAAAATCGACTCAAAATATCTTCAACATCATGTCATTGAAACGTCATCAGATCAGAACTATTTTTTTATATGTGGTAGTAGAACATCCCTATATGGTATTAATAGTGTTTACGCATGTTGTCTGTGAACAGCAGATGCTTTAATACGTACACTTGGATTGCCGTTCTCTCAAGTTGTTGCCAAGATTTCCAGATGAGGAGGTAGTATACAAATGTAGATACCTTCAGCCCGGTTCAACATATCTTAACCATATCAAATTTAACGTATTTATATTGATGAACTGGTCGGTGCGTACGTTACTATCGTGGATGGAAGTATTGTGAGGTTGTATGAAATTATAACAGCTTGGGAAAGATACTGAACAATCACGACATAATTTTCAACAATATTTTGTAAATCATCAGATTAGATTATGATTATATAGTGTTTGGTCCTATCAAATATTGACCGTCATACTACTGGACCAATTAACAGCAGGGGCCCTCGGTGGCCAAGTGGTCTAAGGCGCTTCGCTGGTGACCGCTAGCCTCGCACCGCTGAACCGGCACGGGTTCGAGCCCAGCTGGTCCATGTGTGAAAGTTTGTCAGCTACTTGCCGAAGGGCGATGGTTCTCTCCGGGTACTCCGGCTTCCTCCACCAACCAAACTGACTGTCACCATATGAGTGAAACAAACTTGAGTGTGACAATACGCCAAATTCCCTCTCTCCCTCCCAATTAACAGCAAGATTACTTGAGAAATGTTCATTTTATACCATATTTCACGTTTTCTCTCATTTTAACTGTTCACACAAGCTTCCATGATAACAGCTATTATATTGGTAGGACGACACTTACATTTTTGGTTAGTGGTTTCATCACTTTAGGATTCCGGGAAAAAAAGATAAGAACAAGAAGCCTATGTTGTCCTGGGGTGGAGTGAAATCTTATGTTAAGGCCTGTTGAGGAACCACCACGAGCACTATCTCATGGACCAGAGCAGTGGACATTAAATGTCCTGATTGAAAACTGCGACGAGAATACATTTGCGCACATCCTGTTATCCCGACTGTTCCATACACATTGCTGTTATTGAGGGTAATCATGCCATCGGTCTATTATAAATAAATAGCCACCAGTCCATGCTAAATGGTTGGAATGTCAACCGAACTTCCAACTACCGAGAGCAAGAAAATAAAATTATCGCTTTCCTGTCTTTAGTACTGCCAGAGGCTATATCGACAACGGAAGATTTACGCGGAACGTTGTTTCATTTGACGACCGTTCTGGGACCATTAGCGGCTCATTGATTCACTCCACTGCAATGAACTGCGTCTATAATAGGAAAATTTATATGGCAAAATGTTCCAAGAGTGGCACAGAGCTACTGATAGAGGTTGTGCTTCACAGCGTTTACTGCTTCATTTGTCAGCCTCTTCCTGTTGGCCAGGGGGTATACACGTCATCATCTACTCAGAAACTTCTTCATACTCAAAGCAGCTGTCCAAAGGATTTCAAGAAGAGGTTCTCATCCTGTGTGACAAATTGGAATAAATGATGTGAGCTACTTTTCGCTTTAAGTGGCTGGCACTTTTACATATTGACAATCTTCAAACAGTGGCTATCTCATTTTAAATTATGAATAAAAACCTTCCGACGTAAACGAAAAAAGTGTGAGTCAGTTCGAAGAAATCTGCAAAAGTTTGTTTTTAGCAGAAATCCAGCATCGATGAAGACTGCACAATATACCGGTTATCGGTTCCTCGATAGCTACACACAGCACATACTGTGCAAACCTAACTATTGAGTCCCACAGGGTAAGTATAACATTATATCTTATGGAATATAACGGAGAAATGGACACAAATCCTGATTTTGTGAAACGGACGGAAATTGTCATATACAAAACCTACCATTAGATCACATTTTCGCATCCACTATTTTATTCCATGCGTATAATTATTTTACTATATTGTGAAACACCGTGTCAGAAAATACTGGCCATTTTGGAACAGCTCGCTAATTTAGTCCATTTCACAAGTATGCGGCCTATTGCCACGAAAACAAGTGCATGTTTGGGTATATATTCGAAGATCCAATGTTTCGACCAATAATTGCAGTCATCTTCAGGGATATATTATAATATTATTATATTCCTACATTGTAATTCCACCGCATATGTTAATTTTCCTTGTTTTTTTCATCAGAGCCGAAGTTGTGAATATCGGATGAATTGGAGCGATATGCAAGAGGTGGATAAATTTGACGACGTCTGGCGACTAAAAAGCAACCATATGACTCCACAAGAAAGCTTCTCTCGGCACCTCACATTCAGACAGGAGAATACGCTGGATTCTCAGACGTAGCCCTAGTATCTCAGCCATGCTTTTATTGCAGTTGTTCATGAGAAGACTAAAGTATCCACATGTCCCCTAGCACCGACTTCAGCGGAATTAGATACGCTAGCTCGGGAGCCGTGATGACAGATCAGCTCAAACAGCAACTCATCTGATGATAATGGATGAGCAACGAGGACATCTCATGGAGTAAACGCCTCAACGTCGGGTAAACCTGGTATTTTATACAAAAATAATAAAAAATTAACCGGTTATGGCCGATGTCGTACGGGATTAATTTCCCCAAAAAACAACAAACCCACAGATATGTGTCGAAGCTCACTCTTTCGGTGTGCGCTCCACCCCACTCTGTGTGTGCTGGTGCATAGCGATACTGGAACTGGTTTATTAATATAATGTAGATATATTAATGTCGGAAGCCATAAAGCATTCTTTAGCTCGACTACATACAAGAGATATCATTCATGGGATGTTTCTTTGTTTATAGAGTTGCTTGAATTTCTCATTAAAAATATCTATGTGAAATTTGGCAACACAATATATCAGCAGGATATAGGTATTCCAATGGGTACCAATTGTGCACCCCTGTTGGCCGACCTGTATCTGTTCTCTTATGAATATGACTATATGCAGGCGCTTTCAAAAACCGATCCATTCAAAGCCCGTTCCTTCTCATTCACTATATAGCGATGCTGATAATCGCTAGATGACCAGTAAGGAAACTACAGATTATAGGCACATGATCTGTGTCGAGTGATTACAATTTCACATCGTATATGGATAGTAATATTCCAGTCTGCATATGGCGTATACATATCTCGCTTAGTAGCATTTGCTAGATCCTGTGTTAAATGTGATGATTTTAATCAACGTCACAAAACATTGTTACAGAAACTTATAAAACAGGGCTATTCCACCAAACGCCTCCACTCAAAGTTTTTCAAATTTGGCGATACATATCGCATGCTGATGCATGATCTATGTGGTAACTTGAATTCAGTATTCATGTACTTCAAGATATGGTACTCATATGAACAGGTACAGGGTAGATACTGAAGCGAGCATCATGACTTTGGGCATGATAACTATGTTTAGTATACTATGATTGTCTTTTTGATTTGGTGCTAATACTGTTATGTGGAAAATGGAATAGGTCTTTGGATTATGGACGCGGATATTCTCTAATGGACGACGGCTGGATTATGAATGACGGACTAGACGCTTGTAATTGAGGCAGTACAACTAGATCAGTTGCTGCACAGAAACATGCAGTTTTTGACTGCATGGAATAGTGTAGTAACCACTTGAAATGGTGCTCAACATAATATTTTCAGAAGCTAGTCGGAACTTCTTTGGGATAGTTATGCATTCGTGGAATGACAGTATCAGCTCATGTACCTTAAGGTAAGGGTAGATAACAAGGAGCAATACTGGCTGTAGCTAGTTTAGTTCATGCATCTTATACAACATTTGTAGTATCAAGGTTTCATAACAGATACACACTGGCGGCGTGATATCTGCTACCGGTTACTTCCGTAATATACAATGACAACGGAGGAAACTAGTGGATACAATAACCAATGGCGAAACAACCATCTGGCTGTATGACCACACCGCTTAATTGGAAATTCTGCTTAATCAATTGGATTGTGAAATGACAAATACCCTAGAATGCCTCCAGATGTTGCTTTCTGAAATATAGGCGGCGACGTATTATAACCCCACACCACCCTTCCACCATTTCATCTACGACGTTCTTCTGAACTAATATGATCAACACCTGATTGTCTTTTCAACACCAAAATCGCCATAACATGCGCATACTTGATGTGGTATGTGGTAAATCTCTCTCCATTTATAAATGTTAACTGTTAAGCAGCTGTAATATATTAAGCTTTCTCTCGACACCAAGCGGTATTATGAACGAAACCAATCTGGCCTTTGGCTAACGTTATGATGGCTATGGTAGAAAATAACAATACCATCTCATGCAGTATTTGCCCATTTTGATTGCAACACGTTGTATGTGTCAGTGAATGGGATTAAATGCCGAACTTTTTGTTGACTAACGCGGATGTTATTACAATGACAGAATAAAATAATAATAACAAAAACTTTGAAAATCCCACCAGTCAGAAAAGGACGATGTTCACCATGCCCAGTGTAGGGCTAACCAGGTGAATGGCTGCCCCGATGAATTGCTGAACATGAATCAGAATCGGGGGCATGAAATACGAACATATGAGTAGAGACATGGTCATAAAGATCTATTTCCACCTGGTTATTGAACTCGGAGCTCATAAATTTAGCGAATGGCTCACCAAGTGCGAGGCGGTGCCCGATAAAAGAAAAACCATATGAATGTCTGCCCTGTGGAAATGCTTAACGTGAATGACTCGTGAGCATGAAATACAAATATATACATGTATGTAGTTAGTAACGTGGTCATAAAGACTTATGCCCTCGCCGCAACAGGTTAGCGCATATCAGAGTTTGCGAGTGGTGATGCCCAATCTAAAAGTCAACTCCGTTGAATGGCTGCCCCGTTTTAATTGCTGTACATGTGCGTGAATGACTCCTGGCATGAAATACAAAAAATGTGTAGTGACATGGTTATAAAGATTTATGCCCTCGCCATAACAGGTTGATGAAAATTGGAGCGTGTAAAGCAGCAATTACTTTGAACCACAATGGACTGATCGTCACTGCTGCCGTTTTTTACATCCCGTATAGGTGTGAGTATGTGACTGAACACCTTACCATTACTCCAAGTAAAGCATGGTTCGATGGTATACTCGTAAGGGAGTTGATGCAGGGCTATGGTAAAGTACTCATGAAGTCCAAAACAAAACAATGACAAGTTCAGGCTCCTTATGAGGCGACAGGCCGTCAGATACATGGCAGAATATTGCAGTTTAAATGCAAAACATTAAAGGAATACAGTCGGTTTACAACAGCATGTAGCTCAAAAACAACTGAGGCGCAACTGGTGGCTTCTTCACACGAAATACATATAATTACTTATAAAGTGTACAGGCACGAAAGAATTGAACAGCGAGCTACATACAGATATTGAGGCTAGAAACACTATGCGTTCATACACTAGTTATGAAATTGACCTAGCGATGAGAACCGCCTACACTGAAGAAGAAAACAGGAGCATGATAGTAGCGGAATAAAAGAGACATCATGATTGAAGTCAGTAGACCATTATGTTACAGCCTGATACTAAATGTAATCGATTGAGCATGTACCTCACATAAACGGCTGGTCAATAATTTGATCGAAATCGACCCAAATTAAATACGAGTTGTCGGAGAATGAACTCTCGAGGGTGCTAAAAACCATGCCTGAAGATATAGTGATAGATACTCGGACGAGGCAGAGAAAGTGCCAAACGCTGTTCTGACAAGTTCGAGATGCATGTAACTTTCTCTAACGGGTTACTCATGAATGGGCTTACAAACAATACGTCGAACAATACACACTGTTGCCATTATTGATAAAATATCCAAGCGGGTAATTCTTACTGATGATCCAGGTAGGTAGCTCGAGTTAATCTAGTCTATTCTCTTAGATGCACATGTATAGCCTATTTTCTCGGCTGCAAATGATTGCAGAGTACATTCTTGACTTGACAACCAAGGGCCACATGGCGTAGTACATCATACTCCAGTCTCGCCCTCATGTAGGTCATCAGCTGCTGATAAAAGGAAGACTTGAGCAAGGGCATCATGGCTCCCCATAGAGGACTTGGGACTTCTGGTAGACTGGCTGGTAGACATCTCCGTACATGCCATAGGATGCATACCAGCTCCAAAGATACATCTGGGTACATATGGCTTCCAAACTGATCAGCTGGTTCCCTCCGGTCCGACTGATACTCTGAATTGTCATCTGACACCATAAAGCACTGCCTCTACCATATGAATACAGCACATACTCCCGAGTTGCCCTATTCCCGACGGCCGAATCTCGCCAATAGGAGGATGTTAATTGTGATTAGTGTCACATATTACTCATAAACATTGTTACTCGGAGGCCACTTCAGTAGGTATGCTTGCATTAAAACAATTGTGACACTGGTGAAACACATCTGTGCACAGCGATAATTTGTTTCCCTTTCATAAACATGATGTTGTACTCTAAGGCATCCTGACCAAATAGCTACATCTGAGGGTTATATATTGGTCAGAACTAACAGCGGTCGCACCATGATCGAAAGAAAGATGAGTTATCAAAACAGAGTTGTCAATTTCCACATTCCGCGAGACAATGCTCAGAACTTCCGTGTTGTTGTTGTTATCCGAAACCGTGGGATTTCACATGCAGGCTTGTGATTACAGGTTACAGCGTTGCACCCATAGTCTGCTTACTATTACAAGCGTCTACAATCCAAAGACCTATTCCATATCTCATATAACAGTATTAGCACCAAACTATTACTAATCTGTTTCAGCATGCTGTCGAAAGGCTCGTGTGCTGTCGCCATGTGTACTTCAGGTGAAGGGTTATTTCTAGTCGTATTCATCTAATTGCTTTCCGTTTTCGTTGAGGATAAAATCGCAGTATTGTCGAACTCTCGTCTGAATTGTTTACACCGGAAACGCATGTCCGGAAACTGCCTGCCCAACCAATCGATCAAATGAAATGGCAGCAAAAAACTTCTGGTAGAACGCCTCTTGGTTTACTCACTAACGATCTTTCGGTTTCAATAATTTACAATAAGTTGCCTGAATAACTCCCATGATTGGGTAAAAAGAGAACCGGCCGAACCGTACAATATTCTGGTGTGAAAGCGCGCCCTCCTGTCGTCAGGCGTTCAACATACTAGGCAAAGTTCGAGTTCAAACGCTGGGTGACATTCTTGGCGAGGCGGCAGACAGACTGGTCGAAAACAGGGCCGACAATCGTTCTAATCCCCATGATGCGAAAAGAACAATACATACACGTATTACGGGATGGTTAACTCTTCAGACGAATCACTGAAGTAAGATGGATAACATAAACTTCGATAAAGTTCAATATATTTGGGAAATATAAATCCATCGAGGCTGCGGCCATAGCTGCTCACTGACACGTGCTACAGGTTTCACGTTGGTAATAACACATGTGACAGGCTAAGATGTGCCCGTGAGTTTACAAATTGGTCCTAACATATTAGGACCCCAAAAAATATTTCAAATTTGCTGATTGCATATATTCTTGAATTCACTCAATCAAATTTGCAGTAAATTCCCAATAAGGTTACCGGTACCAATTTCTTTATCTAATAAAAAATCACTATAGATAGTCTGAAGGTTTTATCAATCTGATTGCAATAAAATTACCAAAGATGTATCACAGTATAAATGATGATAACTTTTCATCACAGTGTAATAGGGTTCCATAAAATATTTCAGTCAAAATTTGTCAGTGTTCCTGATGTCACAGGTTATGGGAATTCTATATACATGTATGAGGGCCCCTTTAGGCACCGTTTCCAATTATCGTTCGCGAATGAATCGTTTATTTCGTCAAATTTTCTCGAAGTCGCGATTTTCCAAGGCGCGAGGGAATGGTTTTTTTTCTTCAAAATAAACGATTCATTCGCGATCGCTGTTCGAATGGTTTTTTTTCTGCTGGCAATCGTTTTTCAATCGAGAAAATTCTCGCGAATAAAAAGCGATATCGCGATTCAATCGCTTTTTAATCGAGAAAATATAAACGATTGAAAAAAAACGATTGAGGATTATAGCCGAAAGTAGTACGCCATTGGTTCAGCCTGACTGACCCGCATACACGCTCGAGTTTCTAACACTTCAGTCAGACTATATAAAGTTCGATCATTTTTTCTTCTTCCTTTTCCATTCTTTGCCTAGTGTAAAACTATATAGCGTGTTTCTGTACAGTTGGCGGTTATATAGATACGATGGGGATATTGAAAGAAATTGATAAAAAATATCTATATATATACATAGGAATAATGGTTATGCATATAATTATAACTTCATATTTACATATATTTTGTACGGGACACAGACCCGGATATGGTCAGATTGGGTCATTTGCACTTGCAATTTCGTCTATTATTTTGGGTATTTCTGTGTTTTAAAGCTGGTATTATTCCAGATTTCTTGTGTAGTATTTTTCGTGAACGTTTTTGGCATCTGTGCGGGCTGAAATTTTGAGTTGATACGTCAGATTTTCGCTGTACGCGTGGTTTTTTGTCCTACGATCACCATTTTCCTTGTGTAGATAGATGGCGCTGTATTGAATATAACATTGTCATACGGGGTTTTGAGTCTTCGAAAGCACTTAATTATTAATATATAGCGCGGGCTATTTGTAAAATTTTCACAACTGGTTAATCCAGTAAGAGATGAAATTATATACTATTCAGTTGGTTTTTGGCTTGAGCTTCCCTTTGGAATCATTCATAGTTCATTCATCAAAATATAAATTCATTAAAATAAAAAGTATTGTACATTTGCGAATCCAACCGTTATATGCGATTGCATTCATCACCAATCATGTGATATGTATTTGATATAAATATTGTGTCACTGCCGCGAATATTCATTATAATAAATAAAATTAACTTAATGGTGATGGTTAACTATTCAGTTGGTTTTTGGCTTGAGCTTCCCTTTGGAATCATTCATAGTTCATTTATCAAAATATAAAATTAAAATAAAAAGTATTGTACATATGCGAATCCAACCGTTATATGCGATTCAATCACCATTGTGATATGTATTTGATATAAATATGAAATCACTGCCGCGAATATTCTTATAATAAATAAAATTAACTTGATGGTGATTTTTGAACTTATTCACATCTCAATAGTTTAAAAACTGTACCAAAACATGAATGGATACCCTTTCCTAATGTATGTTTTACTATAACAAAATACACATATTTAATTACACTATTTTTCACCTTAATTAACCTAGAAATTCTCGGCTGGAGGGCTAAGCTGTTCTGGGTTATCGCCATGCGCCCATTCACACCTCTATGAAGCCTGTGCCGTAATCATTCTGATAATGCAATCAACGACGAACTCAAATCCACTGATGACCTGTACCCGGTATTTACAAAACAAGATATTGTGACTATCACCCTGTATTGTTTATACCAAGTTGCATGAATATATGAGGAAATTATCGAAAGTATGAAGGGAATGACTGAACATTAATACATTGTCGACTCACACGATTATTGAATAAACATGTAATTTTGTCATTTACGCTTCGCCAGAGTAAATCTGAGCGCGAACGTCACAGGAAGCATGGTACAGGTATATGTATAGATATTTCCAGCATACGCCCTACTTCGGCTTGTAGGAGACTATAGATCGTGAATCATATATATTATTCGGTTATCTTGCGCATTTATACAGTATAGTATAGTAATATAGGTTTTTCCATCGACAAATCCGCAATCAACATTACATGTAGTTCCCAGTTCGCGGATAGAGCGGCGTACGACGGCAACACGGCCTATGTGTCAAATATCACTCCGCCTCACGATTCTCTCGCGCCCTGAAAAAAACCGATTCTCTCGCGATTGAAGATTCGCGATCAAGAACGGATCGCGCATGGGTAAACGATTCAAAAACGATATCGCGAGAGAATGGTTTTTTCCAGAAAAGGTTCAATCGTTTTTTCTCATTTTTTTTCTCGATATCCTCGCGACTGATTCGCGACTGATCGTTTTTCAATCGAGAAAATTGAAGAAAAATCGCGACTGAAGAAAAAACGATTAATGGAAACGATCCCTTAGGAGGCACTTAATGTTCAAAATAATTATACACTTAGACAGTTGAATTATGCACTTCAAAATGTTTTGGGTACTGTGTTCCAGGAAAAACTACTCTATTGTTTATGTTTGTGTTGTTGTAGTTTTGAAGTGTGATGGGGAGAGGGAACAGTGGTGTTCTGAGAGTGTCCAATATTGGACTTGGATTGGCAACTGCAGCCATCTGGAAAGCTAATTCAGGAGCAGCCGAACGGACTCCGGGTGTAGCATATGACGTAGAGAGAATAGCTGCAGGGGGCAATACTCCAGGGTTCGGGGTCGAACCTGCACTAGCAAGTTGACTCTCGGATCCAGCAGCAGCACCATATAGAATGGAGCTGTAATATCTCTTCTGCTGATCAGATGAATCATTGTTGTAGCTCCGAATACTCTGTTCATTCCGATGCCTTGATATTCGCATAATTTCCCTCACTTCTACACCGGCATGAGCTAACATGGTGAAGGTGCTTGCTCTTACACAGTGACAGGTGTAAGTTTGACTAAGCTGAGCCGCAATTGACAAACGTTTCATGATTGTATTCAGTGTCTTTTCCCCTACTGGTTTACAAGTATACCAGGTTTCATCATCAGCTGACATCTTGACTTTTGCCTGCTGAAACAATATGCCACGCTTATCCAAATATTTCTGAAATGACCTAACAGGACAAAATTCATCCATAGTAGCATACCTCCTGGTTTTGCTCTCAAAGTCACCATCTATCAAATTGTCACCAGGGTCGTTCTTGGCCGCTTCATTGTAGACCATCTGAATGTATTCCTTTCCAACATCATCTTTCTTTAAGAGAAAAGAACTAGCCTTCAAGTTGCGCAGGTTTTCACATCCTCTGCGAGCAAAACCCAAAGTTAAAAATCAAACCACACCTTCTGCTGCAGGCTACGGGGACTGCTGGTGGAAAGTTGGCCAGATGATTGTAATTTCACCAAGTCGCCATGTGAAATGGGTTGATGATGTTGTGTCCGGTCATATCCCTCTCGCTTCAGCTTGTTGAGCATTGACTTGAACATAATATTTGATTTATGGAAGGACCCATCAACAAGGATTGACAGTGGTTTGCTGTACGGCGGTGCACGCAGATGTCTGTTGATGGATGCACGTATATTCCGACGAATGTACTTTTGGAATACAAAACTCCCTTCGCATTCCCGGCAGCCCATAGAATCCTCTCAAACAATCATCAAGCTTCTCTTCAGACATCCCCTCAAAGTTTGAATCCTCACCAACCTCATTCAATCATTCTGAAAATCGGTAATAAGGGAAATTAGTAGTCTGATGTTTCAAGAACCTGATGCATCTGATTGAATATATAATACATTGATTCATTACCATCGGACTTCTCCAGCTGTACGGATTCTATTGTGGGAGCAGTCTAAAAGAAGCTGGCATTTTAGAAAAATTACTAGACTTGCTCCATGTCTGAATGATAAATGAAATTAGGAATTCTCATTTTCAGACTTGTTTAATCTGTACTGTTTTAATTCCCCCTATTCAGCACTATAAATAGAACATGAAAAAGCCCCCGATATCACGTATGTTGCTCGTGTCATCTGTTTTGATGTTTTCATCAACAATTTGTTGTACAGTTTTCTTTTAATATTGAAAAAGCTTTTGAATGCCTCAAAAAAGAAAGAAGAATATCACTACGGTAGACAATCTAATCATTTCAAATTTAAACACTGGTTTTTCAAATAAGGACTCTAAAAATGTGGATCTATAGCCCACTATGAAAATAAATGAAGGGACTTTGGAGCAAGTCCATATAATCATCAATGGGCTGTGATGAATGAACCAAAAATCAAGATAAATGACCCCATACAATGTTGTTGACACTAAGGTGAAGGTCCAACAGAACAGGGGATTATATCATTACTGTCTCGGTTGACATCTACATGTATAGCCCTTTCCGGAAAGTGTCTGATCTCCCCTTGAATAACTGCCGCTCTTGAAGATTAGAGGTATTAGAAGCTGCTTCCGGGAAGTAGTCACCTCAGTTTCACTTTTACCAAAGGCACCCGCAATTATTGTGAATAATATATTGATCAATCTATTTTGTTTATATTTTCTTCACAAACCAATAGATCTTGTATGCGTGTACATTATACAAGTAATTCTCTTGAAAAATAGACTATTTAATTACTAATTACGAGGGCCTTTGGTACCTACCGGAAGTTCTCTGCACCAATACGCCCCTGGTGGAACAAGGGAGATAAAACGCTTTCCGAATTGAGCTATTCCCTCGGACCTGGACATAAATTGATGATGTACTGACTGTAAACAACAGGCAAAATTTTCGACGGCAAAACCTAACTGGGTTTATGTATGGTACTGCAAAGTTTATATCCTCTCCGCTCCCACCCCACCTCCCCCCCCCCCCGCCCCCCACAGCCAACACAAACAAACCCCATCAGCTGATCATAGAAGTGGAACATTTACTTACGACCAAACAAATCCACACCCCATTTTGTCTGTTTATTTTGAGCCTTTGCTTCTTTCGTCGTTCTCAATTTCCGACATTTCGGTCTCTACAAAGACTGGAAAGCGGTGTCGTATGTCGAATTGCCCCGTTTCACTCCCACCTAGCTTGTCAGACTCGGCATCGGGGCTACGTCTCGTGCTCACACAAGGCTGTAGGTTCTCCGATTCTATGAGCACGCTCAGTTTGAACAATTCATCATCATCGCTATCCATTACTATATTAAAATCCCCCATTTCTGCATCCGATTCGCTGTTGAAAATAGAATTATACTCAATCTCCATATGCCCCTTCTCGGAGGCTGCCATGGCTGTTTACAAATTGCAGTCGTCACAACTAGGTTGTGGAGGGACACAAACAAAGGGAACAGGCTTGGCGAATTTGCGGCGGTTAATGTAAATTTTATGGTCGGAAATATGTATAGCAGACCAATCAAATGCACGGATACAATCAAATGGCATTAGAATATCTGTTTTCCTGGGCTTTGGTCGAGAATCTACCTTTATTCGAATACGGTACCACTTAAGATTAACTATCATTAATCTATGCAAATTTCAAGCAAGCATGCAATACAATCTATGTAAACACAAGCTACATGATTGTAGATTCCCGTAAAAGAGAATCAGTCAGCAGTGTTCAATGACGTCGGCAATTAAGACCTCATGGTGTTCCTACATAGCACGCTCTCCCACCCTCCCCCTCTACACGTATCGATGTTTGACCACTGGATTAGTTTATTTGCTCATGCATTGTTTCTGGGGTTGTAGGAAATGTGTTTTCCCATTTGTCTGTTTTTTTTATGTGTGTTCGCGTGTGTTCAAACATATCTGAACTAACTAGACTGAACGACCGAGATTCCGGTCAGTTCCACGTTGACAGATCGGATATTGAATATAACTGACTAGATTTGCTATTTCTACAAAATCGACGGCATTGCCCAACTATTCTGCAATACGAACAAGGTCTCTCTAGGTTTTACGAAAATAGCTTCTCTCAAAATCCTCATCTTACGCAGCGTTTGCTTTAGTAATTTAGAGATAGTTGACGTTTCAGCGTGTTATTGGCCACCGACATTTGCGACTGTGATCAGCACGTGATCTCAAGCCATTGTTGACCATTCTTCAACGGCTATGGCTTATGTTACATTATAGTGTTTTATATGTCCATTGAGTTAATGTCATAGCTCCATCATTAATAAGGCTCTGAAACATAATAACATTAAGCGGATGAAGTCAGTAATGGAGATAATATTTTGCAGCTCAAGTGAGTACACGTAAGATATAGTCTGGCACTCCGCAATCCGTAAATTACGATCGTGTCCATATGGAACCAGTTAATTTGAGCACAGGTCATGCAGATAGAGGACTAAATCAGTCAACATTTTCCCGTGATATTTAGAAGGAAAGTTTGTGCCTTCCGGAGTCGAAATCCAAGTTACAATTATCTTAAATCAAGTGAAATTCCGAATTTATCGCAATGAATGTACATATCAGTGGGCGTACCTCTCCAGCGATTGAGTGCAAAATAACCTACACACCCTAGGGGCATTATGCGCCGTCATTGTCAGATTTCACCATAAGAAACTTAAAATAGAGGCAGTGTGATAATACCAGATGGAGCTCATTGAAATTTCAGGTGTCTAGTTCCTCAATCGTCAACAGTAGGCATAAGATTATGATGTAAGTCACGAAAAGTTGAATACCTTTTTAAAATAGCCATTTATAAAAGAAGGCGAATGTTTGAAATTGATTTTGTTATTGATTTTCACAACGAATAAGTTAACAGTGTACAACTTATTATATTTGGAACCATTGAGAAATGCGCTTGCAAGAAATGTATGCATTACCAGAGCTAGCTAGGAGGCATATCTCTAGCTGTATACAGATAAATTGTAGACGGTGTGTAAAATTGTCTGCAGATGAGCTCAGTATCCTTAAAATAGAAACTATCAACCGATCTATTGAAATAGAAAGACTATTGTTGTCTGGCGTCTCGAAATTGTGACTTGTCGGGTTACAGTATAGCTACATATATTAGGCGCGTCGTATTCCCGCGACAAATGGCAACAGTGTGGCCCTAACTTCCAACCGTTACCGCTCGTATGGAAATACCAGTCAAAATGACGAACCTTCAGTGCTAAGCACTATCGATATTATCCATAAAAAAGAAAACAGCATTCAATTTGATCGTTTTTTTTGCAATTTTTATTATTTGCCATTAGATATGGGGAGCTTGGTGTTATGACAGTAAGAATAGGACCAGATTTCAACAACCATTTTTATCATATATTTCCTTTATAAAACGAATAACAATGAATATTCTGCTTACTAATTCCATTTTCTGTTTGTCAATGGAGAAATTAAGCGTACAGGACAGTTTTCTGATTAAAAGTTTTGTACCATTCTGAATAAATGTGAATGCAACTGTCCAACTATATCGAAGCGGTCTGGATAGATCCATCCACAATCCTCAATATTGTGGATGATGCTCTAGCGGCACTTGGAAACTGGAAATCTAGAAGAGCATTCAATATGGATAACAGGTCCTGTATTTGTAATCGAACGAAATATTGCGAAACTAAGATAAATTGTGTAATATCACACTGACGTCATTTAAAAAAAGTATCAAGACAAAATAAAATATCGCAAGCTGAGAAAGATGGACCAATCCTCTGAGTAAATCAAGTGTCAGCAAAACATTATTTAATGCATTTGTGAGAGGCTTTTGCAAGAAGAAACGACTAGGAGTGCGGTTTTTCTGCCTAGTATGTGCTATGATAATTTAAAGGAATAATATTTTTCTCAGAGTAATGTAAAGTTTGGGACATTCATAGGTGCATTCGATGACCATCATACTGTGATCCAGTTGATATAAGCAGTACCACCAGTATATAACAGGTCACACACAATCTATATGTCCATAATCCTTGAAAACGCGCAGTAAAAGTGATCGGAAAATCAACATAATGCTGATTTCAGTTAGTTTAATCACTCCAGTTTTACACAATTATCCTGCATATCCACGTGTTTTGTTTGCAATATATGAATTCATGTTATTTTGGAACCAGATGCCCATTCATATATCTAATAAATTAGAGTCCATGGTCTACTCCCATTATGAAACCGACACAGTGTTGTCTTTCAACCTGTCACACAAACTGCATTCAACTTCTGAATTTAAAGACTACATGTATTCTCATGAATGGTGAATAACATTGCCAGTTACAACAACACCTAGCTATTTTTGAAGGGCTTTAATTTGTAAAATTGTTGTTTTAGCTTGCAATGACTTGTTGATAAATTGCATGCTGGTGACTTATTAATGAACTAGAGGTTCCGCTTTGACCCTTGGGTTGCCGCTCCTGCATGAAGCCTATGCTGGTTGTTTTTACGTCTCCCCCAACCTCCCACCTTGCCTTGAGTGGGCTCATTATTTAAGGGAAAGTGCTATAAAATGAATGTAGCAATAAGTATCCTAAACAAAGCTGCGCATCTAAAAATATTAATTGCGAAGAGGCGATTTTCATTGTTGCAGTAGCCCAGTGAGGAGTCGGGATTTATATAGCAATGAGTGGATTGCCGACACCTACAGCATCCAACCAATGTGAAATACATGTAACTGTGAAGCATCAATTATTTCAAAATTGATCAGAACATAGGAAAGATGCAAAACATACAAGAGGCACACCTATAATATACATGCTTTACTGTATAGAAGTTTCATGCATCTGCCTTCAGTAGTTTCCAAGATATGGAGCGAACAAAAATTGAACACAGACAGACAAGCACATTTTGCATGAACCCACACAAGCACTAGCACACACCAAAGCCTAATTAGATCACAAGGCCATTTCAATGAAGCTTCCATCCAAGTTTGGTGAAATTTCATCCAGTAGTTCTCCAAATATCTTGTAGACAAGAGTAGTCCTGCACATACATGTAACAAAGACAAACATCAGAAACAGATGGATGCATGCGCGCACACCAAAACATAATCAGATGTGGAGGCCATTCCAATAAAGATTCCATCCAAGTCTGGTGAAGTTCCATCCAGTAGTTCTCCAGATATCTTACAGACAATGCCTGTCTATATATGTAGAAGTAGATGGACAGGCGGACGGACATCAGACCTGGACAACAGACCCGGAGGAACGCATGCATGCACACCAAAACCTAATGAGATGAGGACCCTATTGCAATGAAGCTTCCATCCAAGTTTGGCGAAATTCAGTCAGGTAGTTCTCCAGATATCTTGCTGCCCTTCCAATAAAGATTCCATCCAAGTCTGGTGAAGTTCCATCCAGTAGTTCTCCAGATATCTTACAGACAGTGCCTGTCTATACATGTACAAGTAGATGGACAGACAGACATGAATGAATGCACACACACACACACACGAAAACCTAATCAAATGAGGGGGCTATCCCAATGAAGCTTCCATCCTAGTTTGGTGAAATTCCGTCCAATATTTCAAGATATCTTGCAGACAAGGCCTGTATATACATGTACAATTAGATGGACGGACGGACGGACAATGGACATGGATGAATGCATACACACACCAAAACCTAATCAAATGAGGGGGGTTATCCCAATGAACCTTCCATCCAAGTTTGGTAACATTCAGTCCAGTAGTTCTTCAGATATCTTGCAGACAGTGACTGTATATACATATACATGTACAAGTAGATGGACAGACGGACGGACACCAGACATGGACGAACGCACGTACACACACCAACACCTAATCAGATGAGAGGGCTATCCCAATGAAGCCTTCATCCAAGTTTGGTGAACTTCCGTCAAGTAGCTCTCCAGATATCTTGCAGACAAGGCCTGTATATACGTGTACAATTAGATGGACGGACACGATAGACACGGATGAATGCACACACAAACCAAACATAATCAAATGAGGGGGGAGGGGGGATATCCCAATGAAGCTTCCATCCAAGTTTGGTGAAATTCTGTCCAGTAGTTCTCAAGATATCTTGCGAACAAGGCCTGTATACACATTTACAAGTAGATGGACAGACGGACAGACACCAGACACGGATGAGTGCACGCACATACACCAAAACCTAAGCAAATGAAGGGGCCATCCCAATGAAGCTTCCATCCAAGTTTGGTGAAATTCTGTCCAGCAGGTCTCAAGATATATACATGTACAAGTAGATAGAGGACGGCCGGACACCAGATACGGATGAACGCACGCACACACACCAAAAACTAATCAAACGAAGGGGCCATCCCAATGAAGCTTCCATCCAAGTTTGGTGAAATTCAGTCCAGTAGTTCTCGAGATATCTTGCAGACAAGAAAGGGGACGGACAGACAGACAGACGGGAACCGGACACGGATGAATGCACGCACACGCACCAAAACCTAATCAAATGAGGGGGCCATCCCAATGAAGCTCTCATCCAAGTTTGGTGAAATTCCGTCCAGTAGTTCTCGAGATACCTTGACAAGAAGACAAGAAAAGGGGACGGACAGGGGACGGACAGGGGACGGACAGACAGCACAAACACTAGATATCTCCCCCAACATAGTTGAGGGAGACATAATTATCCGAATTTTGTAGTTTAGCAATTATTTCAGATTTTCAGACGATGCGTATTCATCGATTCTTATATCAGCGATCGAATCTAACACAAATGTAATAGTTTTTTTAGACAAATAGAAAGGATGTGTTTGAAGGCAACGTTTAAAGAGGAACTTCTGCATGGCAATACAGCTCTTGAATGTAAAACTGTCTTTTAATTTCATTATCACTCAGATTCAATTTCTAGTTTTAACCATCAAATGGTGTGGTTCAGCTCATATCAACAACCACAATCCAGTCCATGTGACATAGACATAATAACGGCAAACGCTATTGTTAGATGCACCGTTGTGGCGTTTTGTTGAGGTGTTGGTTACCAAGTGACGCTGTGTACATCTATTCCTCTGAATTATTGAAGCGCATATGTGTCAACGAAAAATATGCATACATACCACTTGGCCCAGGCTTCGAGTCTCAGCGATCTGTACTCTGTAACAAATTACTGCCAATTGATTTTGTGAGCGCGAGTTTGATCGTTGAAGCCAGCCGTTGAGGTTCCGTTCTCGGATCAATTGCACCGATGTTGGTAAGGATTTTTAATCATTGTCACTGGGACAGATTTACGAAAAAGTGTAGAACGAAGAATATAGGTTGAATATAAGAAAAGAACTCTTGGTCAAGAGTTCCTTAAGTGTCCGTATGTGACTTTAAACGTAATTGAGATAACCATAATGGACGATCCAGAATCTATTCAGCCACAGGCACCGGGTGGAGTTTACTATGTTGAGAATATCGTCCTATTGCCTTATTATTGCAATATGAACTAGAAGACGTGGCCCTCGAAAGGTCGTCGCAATTGGAGATATGCATCTGACGTGAATGGTACACGGCTAATGGTATAATTGCGTTCCAAGATTCAGTGGTGAGACCGCACTGCTATGATGTAGTGTTAGAGCTTCCTCGCCCAAGCCAGATATTCTGGTACCAATCCCGGATCGAGTTATTCTCTAACAAGGAACCTAAGCGACATCGACTATGTACCAAATAAAGGCCTGCAGCCAGTAAACGTAATTTAGTGAAGGTAGACCTGAAGTTCGAAAAATTCGAAACTTTGAGATATGACAGTTCTCTTTGAGATAAATCTCCACTCTCTGTGTGAAAATCGGGTCTCAGGAAAGCCTGGTTCCATATATATTGCTAAAAACAATATTGTCATTCATCACTGAATTCGTTTGACTGTTGTGGTTTTTTTCTTTCACCACCCAGCTGCAATACATAATTAAATTTGGCATGCAAACATAAATATGAAGATGAAATTCGCATTCACATCATATGCAGCAGAAAATGAAATGGAAAATTAATTTGAACATACACATTTCTACCCCATTCTAGGTCCTATGCATTGAAAAATTTGAAATAAGTGTCTGTCTGTCACACATTTCGAGGGAACGGGTTTTCCGGCAATATATCCAAACCATCTTTTTTCGAGGCAATGTAATTCCACAAAGTATCTCCATGTAATTTGTACTTTTTTTATTCTAAAATTCCAGGGAAATCTTTTCAGAATCTCCAAAAATCTCCAATATCTCGGATGTTATTTTTACAGCACAATGACCTTGGGCTCGCAATGTGTTAACATTGACACTCAAGTAAAACTTGAATATGCAAAATTGTCAGGGCGAAATATTCTACCAACTGAGCCACTAAGTCCAGTTGAGAACAGCTTGCTAGTTCAATCCATTTCACAAGTATGCGGCCTATTGCCACGATAACAAGTGTATGTTTGGATATATATTTCTCGATAAAATGTTTCGACCAATACTTGCAGTCATCTTCAGGGATATATTGTAATATGATTATACTCTTACATTGTGAAACATCCCGTCAGAAGATATTGGCTGGGGTGAGAATCGAACTCACGATCTCTACCAACTGTGATGTCATCAGAACAGCCAGTGAAAGTCTGTTTTTGACCATGATAGAACATGTTTCAACGTGCCTGTACGTATATAGCTTAGTCACAGTTGTGTATTATTTAGCAAAAGAAGTCAGAGGATGTCCAGAATTCCGGAAAAATAACTTCATCAAACGTGTGCTCAAAATTGAATTTTCCAGGAGATTAATTCCTCAACCCCATGATGACTAACACATTATATTCATTCGAAATACTAATTTGATCTGTTTATTCGCAGACGGAAACAAAATAAACCTTCTTAAATGGGAAAATCGACTCAAAATATCTTCAACATCATGCCACATCAGATCAGATCAGAATTTTTTTATAAGTGTAATAGAATATCCCTATATTGTATTAATATTGTTTACGCATGTTGTCTATGGGCAGCAGATGCTTTAATACGTATACTTCGATGGCCATTCTCTCAAGTGGTTGCCAAATTCTCGCACATGACTGGAGACTTTTTTCCAGATGGGGAGTTGGCACACAAATGCAGATACCGTCCGCTAGGTTCAATATATCTTTCCCAATCAAATTTAATGTATTTATATTGATGAACTGATCAGTATATAAGTTACTATCGTGGATGGAAGTATTGTGAGGTTATATCAATTATTACAGCGTGGGAAAAATAATGAAGAAACAGAATATAATTTTCAACAATATTTTGTAAATCATCACATTAGATTATGGTTATATAGTGTTCGGTCGTAGCATATATTGACCGTCATATTATACACTACTGGACCAATTAACAGCAAGATTACTTGAGAAATGCTTACTTTATACCATATTTCACGTTTTCTCTCATTTGAACACTCGCTTCCATGATGACAGCTATTATACTGGTAGAAGGGACACTTACATTTTTGGTTAGTGTTTTTTTAATTATCGCTTCAGGGTTCCGGAAAAAAGATAAGAACAGGAAACCTATGTTGTACTGGAGTGGAGCGAAATTTGATGATAAGGCCTGTTGGGAAACCAGCACGAGCGCTATCTCATGGACCAGCGCAGTGGACATAAAGTGTCATAATTGAAAACTGCGACGAGAATACATTTGCGCACATCCTGTTATCCCGGCTGTTCCATATACATTGATGTTATTGAGGGTAATTATGCCATCGTTCTGGTATAAATAAATAGCCATCAGTCTATGTTAAATGGTTGAAATGTCAACCGAACCTCCAACTACTGAGAGCAAGAAAATAAAATTATCGCTTTCCTATATTTACTACTGCCAGGGCTATATCCCCAACGGAAGATTTACGCGGAACGTTGTTTCATTTGACGACCGTTCTGGGACCATTAGCGGCTCATTGATTTACTCCACTGCAATGAACTGCGTCTATAATAGGAAAATTTATATGGCAAAATGTTCCAAGAGTGGAACAGAGCTAGTAATAGAGGTTATGCTTCAAAGCGTCTCCTACTTCATTTGTCAGCCTGTTCCTGTTGCCCAGGGGGTATACTCAAAGGAGCTGTCCAAAGGATTTCAAGACAGGTTCCCATCCTGTGTGACAAATTGGAATATATGATGTGAACTACTTTTCACTTTATGTGGCTGGCACGTTTACATATTGGGAATATTCATGCAGTGGTTATCTCATTTTTATTTATGAATAAAAAATTCCGACGTAAACAAAATAAGTGCGAGTAATTTGCCAGTAATCCAGCATCGAAGAAGGCTGCCCAATATACCGGTCATCGGTTCCTCGATAGTTACACAGTATAACATTCTTTCTTATGGAATATAACGGAGAAATGGGCAAAAATCCTGATTTTGTGAGACGGATTGTCATAAGGCGCGGTTAATACACTACAGCTTTATCCGGACCTGGTCCGAATTTACAGAAATTAGAGGCCAAGTTCATGCGGATAAGTTTTATCCGGATAATTTTGACCCGGAAAATATTGGTAGGTAAATTTGACCCAGATAATTTGTAGTGTAAACGCAATTCGCGATTTTACCCGGGTCAGATTGACTCGCCTGTATGGGCGCTGCAGGGCACTGCGACCGCCTCAGTTACCAGGGCGTCATTTTCAAACAGACAATCATCATGTCGCAAGTTACAGAAATAGGCCAAACTGGAGCGAAATAAAAGAGTTAACATTGCTGAGTATTTAGAAGAGGGTACATCGTTGGCATATGTTTACAAAATGGATACCACAATTGGAGCGATATGCAAGAGGTGAAAACATCTGTTGACAAAAAAGCAATCATATGACTTTACAGGAAAGTATCCATCGGCACCTCACATTCAGATCCGAGAATACGATGGATTCTCAGACGTAGCCTGAGTATCTCAGTTGTTCATGTGGAGACTATGAAGTATCACACGGCCCCTGGCACTGGCTTTAAGACGTCTGATGGAGAAAACGCCTCAATATAGGGCAAATGAAAGAATACACAGAAAAACTAACCTGTAATGCCCGACGTCATACGGCTTAAATTTTCCACCAAATCAATAAACCTACATATATTTGTCGAGTGACATGTACAGAGGCGGGCCTCGGGGACTAACAGTCCTTCTATAATGATTATATGTGTGAAATTTAGAGAAAATGTTCTGAAACGAAAGTACCTCCAAATAATTTAATGCGCCATTTCACGGTGAACAACGCTTTGACGTCAAGGCTGTCCTCAATGAGTAACGTCATTAGAACGGAATCGTCATCACTTTGTGGCGTTCACATTCATGTTGTAACGTCACAGTACCCGACGAAGTCATTGCTGTTTGCACCTGTGTCGTCGCTAGGAATTGAGAAAATAGACCGAAATATATAAGAGATGATGGCTGAAATCCTGTTCAGCCGGACAGCCACTTCACTTTAACGACGTCAGAAAGGCAAAATCGCCGAGAGTGAAACGATCGGAAATCGGACGTCGTTGTAGCATAGGTGAAATTTGACGAAAAATGCATCGTAGTAAAGTGTTGCCTGTAAGTTGTGGAGGAGTAAAGTATGTCGGTAATTTAGTCAGCTTAGCAAATACTTTTTGAATATTTTTTTTTATTAATACTTTTGAGAAATTGATATTCGAAATTTATTATTTCCAAATTAAATAATTTGAATTTCCACACTGTTACACTACATTAATTTTGTGTCCTATTTTATGGGAGCGATGAGGGGGTTATAGTTACACATTTATTACCGGTACCGCATCCGTTTTGTAAGCATATGCCAACGATGTACCGTCATCGTTTTCAAGCATATCAAGGATTAAAGGCCTAGACTAAATCCGTGAGCATACGTTGTTACTGTTTACATGTCACTGTTGTAACAAAACGCAATATGGTGATTTCCGATTATGTGACTTAATCACTGATTTGTTGGTACTCATTGCAAACTATACGAATGTCCTCCGCGACAAAGGATGTATTACACAGAATTTTCACATACTAGATTAACAGAATTTCAGCCATCATCTCATACATTTCGGTCCGTTTTACCCCGATAAAAACGGTGTAGTGTAACCGCGCCTATATACAAAATCTAGCCTTAGATCACTTTTTCGCATCCACTATTTCTCTCCATGCGTTTTCGGATGAATGCCGCATATGTTAATTTTCCTCGTTTTTTTTTCATCAGAGCCGTGAAGTTATGAATACCGGATGAATTGGAGCGATATGCAAGAGGTGGATAAATTGACGACGTCTGGCGACTAAAAAGCAACCATAGGAAAGCTTCTCTCGGCACCTCACATTCAGACAGGAGAATATGCTGACTTCTCAGGCGTAGCCTTAGTATCTTAGCAGTGCTTTTATTGCAGCTGTTTATGAGGAGACTATGAAGTATCCACAGACTTAAGCGGATTTAGATACTCTAGTTCGGGAACTGTGATGACAGATCAGCTCAAACAACAACTCCCCTGATGTTAATGGATAAGCAACGAGGACATCTGATGACGTAAACGCCTCAACATGGGTAAACCTGGTAAATGCAAGAATAACCAGAAAAACTAACCGGTTATGCCCGACGTCGTACGGCATTAATTTCCCAACAAAACATTAAATCTACAGATATTTGTCGAAGCTCACTTGTTCGTTCTGCGCTCCACCTCACTCTGTGTGTGCTGGTGCATAGCGATATTGGAACTGGAACTGGTTTATCGAGGTAGTACTGCTAGACCAGGTGCTGCACAGAAACATGCAGTTTTTAACAGCATGAAATGGTGCAGTAACTACTTGAAACGGTGCTGGGCAGTTACCATAATATACTCAGTATAATATCTTCAGCAGCTAGTCGGAACTTCGCATATATTCTTTGGGATAGTTATGCATTCGTGGAATGACAGTATTAGTACATATACCTTAAGATAATGATAGAAACCAAGGAGCAAAACTGGCTGTAACTAGTTTAGTTCATGCATCTTATACAACATTTGTATTATCAAGGTTTCTTAATGACAGATACACACTGGCGGCGTAATATCCGCTACCGGTTACTTCCGTAATATACAACGACATTGGGGGAAACTAGTGGATACAATAACCAACGGCGAAACAACCACCTGGCTGTTGTAATGGCGGCAGAGTATGACCACACCGCTTAATTGAAAATTCTGCTCAATCGATTGGGTTGTGAAATGACAAATCCCCTAGAATACCCCAAGATGTTGCTTTAAGAAATATAGGCGGTCGCGAATTATAACCCCACACCACCCTTCGATCACTTCACCTATGATGTTCTCCTGAATTAATATGATAGATACATTATTGTCTTCTCAAACAAAAATCCGCCATAACATGCGCATACTTGATGTGGTATGTAGTAAATCTCTCCATTTAATACATGTTAAATGTTAAGCAGTTGTAATATATTAAGCTTTCTCTCAACACCAAGCGGTATTAATAACGAAACCGACCTGGCCTTTGGCTAACGTTACGAGGCCCCGTCAATAGAAAGTAACAATACCATCTCATGCAGTATTTGCCTATTTAGATAGCAACTAAAGAAACAGACCAAACACGTTGTATGTGTCAGTGATGTTAATTCATGTTGAAAGGGATTGGTATTGGTTAAAACGTATACGGAGGGGTTCGACGCCATAAACTATATCATACGTGTTGATAATTATTAATGCCAGCTCAACATCAAATAATACCGTTGAACAATCCCAATCAAGGGTGCTACATATTACGTCGGCCATACTCAACACCGTTTATTATGGTTGTGTTGAGGCGAACACAATTATTTGGTGTTAATCAACACCCCTTGTCTAACACAACCCCCAGCTGGCGTTAAGCGCCTCTTTGAATCATTTAGAATTTGAATCGCGTTGCACTGCCTTGTAGTTAACGTTCCACACATTCTGCCCCCGTAAAACACAATTCCGATCCCAATAGACGTTGTGTTCTTCTAATTTTTTTTCATCCCTTCGAACATTTGTATTGAAGAACTCAGCTGGTCCGTCACACAGATTTGGCGATAAGAATATCATGTAATCTTGTCAGCATCATTGAAAACTTTGGACTGCTTCTCTTCTTCAGGGAACTAGCTTGTGTTCACCTTCTTTTATTATATGCTTGATTAGATTAAGGTGCTTTTCGTATTATTATGTTTTATGGCGGCTAGCTGCTAAATGTCAGTTGTAACGCCTGTATTATGACAGCGGGTTATGGTAATTAGAACAGGTTATACTTAAGACATCATCGGGCTACGATGGGAACTTCTAAAGCAATCAACTATGTCGTGGAGCGATTTAATATACAGTCTCGTTCACGATGGTTTGTGACATATCAAAATTTCTGACGAATCATATTGATTTTTGTGTATTGCATTTTCTATGGTTCGTGATTCTTCGAACCTCTCTTCTTTGGCCTTTTGCGACAATCTACCTGTATTGGAGTTCGAATAGTACTTAAGATTAACAATGGTTAATCTATGCAAATTTCAAGCAAGCATGCAATACAATCTATGTAAACACAAGCTACATGATTGTAGATTCCCGTAAAAGAGAATCAGTCAGTAGTGTTCAATGACGTCGGTAATTAAGACCTCATGGCGTCCCTTCAAAACACGCTCTCCCTCCCTCCCTACACTTATCGATGTTTGACCACTGGGTTAGTTTATTGTCTCGTCCATTGTTTCTGGGATTGTAGGAAATGTGTTTTCCCTTTTACGTGTTTTTTTTATGCGTGTCCTTGTATGTTTAAACATAACTGAACTAACCAGGCTGAATGACCGAGATTCCGGTCAGTTCCAGGTTGACAGATTGGATATTGGATATAGCTGACTGGATTTGCTATTTCTACAAAACCGACGGCATTGCCCAAATCTTTTGCAATACGAACAAGGTATCTCTAGCTTCTCTCCAAATTCACATCTTATTCTGGGTTTGCTTTAATAATTTAAAGATATTTGACGTTCCAGCGTGTTATCGGCCACTGACATTTGCGACTCTGATCGGCACTTAATCTCAATCCATTGTGGACCGTTCTTCAATGGCTATGGCTTATGTTACATTCCAGTGCTTTATATGTCCATTGAGTTAATGTCATAGCTCCATCATTAATAAGGCAGGGTATCAGGTTCGAAACATAATAGCACTAAGCGGATAAAGTCTGAAATGGAGATAATATTTTGCAGCTTAAGTGAGTACACGTAAGATATAGTATGGGGCACTCCGCAATCCGTAAATCACAATCGTGTCCATATGGAACTAGTTAATTTGATCACAGTTCATGCAGTTAGAGGGCTAAATCAGTCAACATTTTCCTGTGCTATTTAGAAGGAAAGTTTTTGTCTTCCGTACTTGACCACCAGGTTACAATTCATCTAAAATCAAGTGCAATTCCGAATTTATTGCAATGACTAGATTATTTCTGTGAGTAACCTTGCTGTGTCGAATACATGTAGATATTAGTGGGCGTACCTCTCCAGCGATTGAGTGCAAAAGTGACTAATGCGCCGTCATTGTCAGATTTCACCGTAAGAAGCTTAAAATAATGTGATAATGCCAGATGAAGCTCATTGAAATTTCAGGTTTCTAGTTCCTCAATCGCCAACAGTAGGTATAAGATTATGATGTAAGTCACGATAAGTTGAATATCTGTTTAACCCTACCAGGCATTTTGGATCCCCTACCAAACTTTCTGTGCTACATCCGGAACGACAAAAAATTGAGGGCTGACACTCCGTGACTTATCATATTGGGTTCATTTTGAACCTATTTGCATAACCCCCGAGGAGAGGATCATGGGTAAATTGAAGATGGCGGCCACATGGGGTACCAGAAAAGTGATGTTTTCGTTATTTTTCTTCAAAATTTCTGCTTTTCCGCGATGAAAATTGGGCAAAAACTATTTTATTTCACGTCACATTAATATTCACTAATTTACCATGCCCTTTTTGCGGAGAAATCGCATAAAATAAAAAATTCGACAAAAAATGCTGTTTTTGAAGATGACGTCAATGTGACGTCATCAAAGCGGCCATATTGGATTCAAGTCTGGACAGGTCCCAAAAAGTCCAGGCCAGATAGGATTTAAATAGCCATTGATAAAAGAAGGCTAATGTTTGAAATTAATGTTGTTAAAATCCGAATATATTCGCAACGAATAAGTTAACAGTGTATATTTGGAATCCGTGGGAAATGCGCTTTCAAGAAATGTATTCATCGCCAGAGCTAGGAGGATTATCTCTAGCTTTATAAAGATCAATTGTAAACGGTGTGTACAATTGTCTGCAGATGAGCTCAGTATCCTTAAAATAGAAACTATCAACCGTTCTATTGAAATAGAGAGACTATTGTTGGCTGACGGCTCGAAATTGTGACTTGTCGGGTTACAGTATACTCACATAGATTAGGCTTGTCGTATTCTCCGCGACAGAAGGCAACAATGTGTCCCTAGATTCCAACCGTTACCGCTCGTATGGAAATACCAGTCAAAATGGCGAATCTTCAGAGCTAAGAACTATCGATATTATCCATAAAAACAGCATTCAATTTGATCGTTTTTTTTTTTCATTTTTCATTCATTTATTATTAGATATGGGGAGCTCATATATCATATATTTCATATATTTCTCTTCAAAAACGAATAACAAGGAATATTCTGCTTACTAATTCCGTTTTCTGTTTGTCAATGTAGACAAAAAGTGTACAGGACAGTTTTCTGATTAAACGCTTGGTAGCATGCTGAATAAATGTGAATGCAACTGTCCAACTATACCGAAGCGGTCTGGATAGATCTATCCACAATCCTGAACCTGACAAATATTCATTATAACTCACGCCTCAATATTATGGATAATGCTCTAGCGGCACTTGGAAACTAGAAATCTAGAAGAGCATACAATATGGATGACACTTCCTGTGTTTGTAATCGAACGAAATATTGCGAAACCAAGAGAAATTGTGTAATATCACGCTGAGCAACATATTAAAATAAAGGGGTTAACTGGTTATCAGTATAAAATGTTGTTTTAATCTATTCTGTCAGCTTTCAAACATATCAAAGGAAGAGATCTTGGAATAATTTTGAACAATCAAATAATACGGGGAAGAAATCAATCCATATGTTTACTGAATTTTCATTGCATACGAGACGGATATCAACAACTCATTTGGGTGGGGGTGGGGGGACATTATGTCCCCATTCTTTTCACCGCAGATCCGGAGTGAAGAGACTAGAGAGCTGAAGCTGTCTGACCTTTCCGAAAATTTTATTGGCGTCATTTGAGACTATTTGCGTAGATACAATGCTAGGTGCAAAGGATCATGAACAAATTGAAAATGGCGTCCCCAAGTTGGCTTCAGAAAGTCGTATTTCGATCTTTTCTGTTCATTTGTCTTCAAATTTATTTTGCTAAAACTACTTATTCTCGATCATAATAATTAGTTTAAAGAGAAATTAATAAAAAAATTATATCGAAACATCGGTCAATAAATAGATGAAAAAATGGCATCGAGAAGAAGTCACTGTGTCGCCATCTTGTAGAGTTTTGCACAAATTTATATTTTCATTTTATTTCATACACATTTGGAACTGATGCTTACTGTCATGCGAAATAGGTACTTCGATTATTGACACGTTAATTCTTTTATGAAGGATGGGTGAATAGTGGCTGTATGATCTGAAGCTGTGATATTTGTTGCGGTAATATGCGATAGAAATTTACATTTATATTATATGAGTCTCTCAGGCCAACTCTTTGTCTACCATAAATGCCTCCATTATGACAGTTTTTTCCACGAGGAATTCCATAGCCGATGTCATGTGTCCGTATGTATATTTGAACGTAATTGATATAACCTGGATGAACGGCTTAGAATCATGTCAGCCACAGACACCAGGTGGAATTTGTTATACAGAGCTTATCGACCGTATTGCCCAACTCATTGCAATATGAACAACAGATCTCCAGGTGTTACTGACATAACTTCAGCCAAAATCCTCAGTGTTTCATTAACTTTGAGATCAGCTACGATTCATCTTATTACTTAGCAACTGACATTTGACATTGCCATGTAATCTCGAGCCATTGTTGATTGTGCTTCAGCAGCTATGGCTTACCTTGTTTCATTGATGTTCAAGTGTTTATAGAGTTAACGGAATAGCTCCATTCTTAATATTGCAGCATATCAGGTTCGGGAACACTGCAAGATATCAAGTTCGGAAACACTATAAGCAGATAAATTCAGTAATGGAGAGAATACTTTCTTGTTCAAGTGAGTACACGAATTGAAAAATCCGGAAATCGCGATCATTGATATATACTATCCATATAAACATGATAAAACCAGTTATCTTGAACGAAATAGAATTCGGAATTGATAGCAATGATTAGATTATCCTTTGCTCCAGCTTAGTTTTGGTGAGCACTGTCACAGATGGGCGAGTGCACTTATCCCTCGGTGAAGTGCAAAATAACATACACATCAAGACCGCAGAATAATGCACCGTCCTTGTCAGATTTCGGTATAAGACGTCTAAACCGGCGGCAGTTTGATCGATGTCTGAAGTGGGTTGAAATGTCAGGTCTCAGGTTTCTCATGTTGCCAACAGTGAATATCAGATACTTTAACCTATAGAGAATCGACTGTTGTGGTGAAACAATGATTAGGATCTCCAAAATATTGCTGAACGCGACAGGAAATCTAATTCTATCTCTCTCTCTTCAAATGTGGGGAAACAGTTCCCTCCTGCAGATGAGGCTAATCGACAGAAGGCAAAACGAATGTGCCACCATGGTCCAGTTTTTAGCGCACTGATAGAAATACCCGTACAATCAACCATCAGAAAGAACCGTCAATACCACCATATACAAGAGAAAAAGTAGATTTTTTTTTGCGATATTTATTCGTTGTATAGGAGGAACTCGATATTACGACAGCAAAAATCATCCCGCCTTCCAAATAACCATTTCCTTATTTTTGGGGGTAATTTACAATACAGTTAACAAGCGATATTCTCTTAGTGAAGAACATTTAACGTATACGGACAGCACAGATTGGTGACCTAGTTTTCGATAAAATACTGAATGAAAGGTGTATGTCGCTGTTCGACCATTTGGAAGCATATTGTTTTAAATAAGGATAAATATATTCACCTCTTGAATTTGACAAATGGGTGATATATCACAATTTCACAAACCTATAGATACTGGTACATGTTCGCCTGCCTGGCGTTATAAACAGATTGTCCGCAGTCCGTATAAGTGTCTGGTATATTGCTCACGATGGACATAATTCGAGCATTGGGAACAAATGTCGAACCCGCAGAGTGGCATTCAGAAGTTGCCGAGATAAACGAAGTGATACTGCTTTGTTTTGACTACCTACGACAACGCGAAGTCTGCAGCACAAAACCTACTTCACAATGTCTACATGGCTGCGCGGACATGCAACAACGTATTTGCAACGGACATTTGACGTCCAATGTTGTTAACAAAGAAATGAACCAATCGTCGAAATACTGGTAGATAATCGTGTGTGCCGTCTATGAAGAGTCTTGTGAAGAAAGCTGATGATCCCATTAAGCTAATGGGAAGAACTTGTTTGAGTTCCCAATTCACAGAAGGTTTTCTGCTTTTATAAGGTCAATTACTTCGACCTGTCTACATGGAAAGACATCGGTGTACTGCGTGACCATCCTGTAATTACAATTTATCACTCCTTATCGGTTCATATACTAGCCTTAGCCATCAAGTGAGCAACTGGTCTTGTTCAGCTCATTTTAACTATTCCAGTACAATCTGTGTAATTCACACTCACAAAAGCTATTTGCTAGATGTACATATATCCTACGTTGCTTTTTTGTGAGATTTTGGTTACCCATTGACGCTGTCTATGTCCATTTGATGCGCTTATGTATCAATTTAACGAGAAAACTATATATAAAAATATATACCACTTGGCGCAAACATCGACTCCCAGAAGTCTGTGCTCTATAACAAATCGAAACGATATCGAATTGGATTCATGATGGTAAAAGTTCTACTATGTCGAGCATTTAATCACCATCACCCGGGAATCGTTGATCAAGTGTAGAACGAGGATCGAGAGTTCGCATGTAAACGGAATTGATATAGGCAGAATTTTCTAACTTGGAGATCACTCGCCACACAATAAGAACACGAAATTCAGGAGCTTCATGCATATCATGTCAATAATTGTCATACCACCATGATCATAGTCTTTACACAAGACTGATCGTTTGACATTTTTCAAAGGCTTTTTGTTGTCATTCTTTTTTCAAAATGAACCCGAATAGTTATAATATGCGAATTTCTTTAAAGTGAACGTAAAGGCTGTGACAACATACACGCGATGTGGAAGAACTATATTAAAAGTATCAGTTGGCAGCAACAAATATTTTTTGTGATTTTTTCTCTTCCGAAAAAATAATTCCAAACGCCGGAATAATTGACTGGTGCAACAATCGACTGGAGTCGGCCATGTTCGTCTATTTAGTAGCCTTGCGCCAATGAAAACGCTTCCTTGTAGCACGTGATATTTTCCTGTGACGTAGTATCACTTTGTTGTGGCTTTACTGTAACACGAATTGTAATGGCGGAGATGGGGGGCTCGGTTGTTTCAAGCGTGTTTTGACTGTGTTGCGTGTCTCCAGCAAGTGTTTACCGAGCTGAAACTTGTCAGGGCGCAGTGATGGCAAGCAAAATACATCCGTCTCGGGTTCTCCTCTGCTACCGCTACAGTCGGATAAGTTATCATTACACAGATTCCCGTTAGGGAAGCCGGGACTCAAACAGTGGCTGCACAACATCGGCAGACTAGACTGTACTCCAACCGAGAAATCTGTGCTGTTTTCGGTCTATTTTAAAGCCGAATGTTTCCAACCTGACCTCTACGGAAGGCTGATGTTGACGCCCAGCAGGAGAGCCAGGAGGCGAAGGAAATTAAAGAAGATGCAATCCCAACAGAATTGTCGCATCGTAGATCAAAGACACCGAGATCAACAACATCGATTCAGAAACGTCAGAGTGTGGAAGTTCTAAATTTTTAAGTGAGGTAAAAATAATTTTATTACCGTTTGGCGGGACAGAGACACTGCGAGATAGACATATTATACGAAGTGTCGAAATCTGGGTCTTCGATAACATGTTTACATGCTTACTGCGCTTTCTAACTCCACAAAGTAGAGAGCTCCCAAGGTGATACGACGTCACTGCTCTGAGGTGAGATAGCCAACATGGCTGCTGCCGGGGAACAATAATACAACAGAGATAATTTCGTTCCTACTCGGTGCAAAAAAATCCCCAAAAATATTTGTTGCTGCTGTTTGATACTTTCATTGTAGTTCTTTCCCACAGAGTGCATGTTGCCTCAGCCTTTACGTTCACTTTAACAAATATTTCCCGACATAGTGGCAGGCTACGTAATATGCATAAATGGCCATTTCAAAACGTTTTCACTATTTCAATTGCATGCATAATTGACCAATTCACTTTGTTCCAGCTTACACTAATTTTCATTTCAATTACTTAAAAATATCCCGCGCTCTTTGGGAGATACTGAATACGTTTATTACTCCTATCTCTATTTTGAATTTATCATATTTCCAATCCACAGGCCATCGGTGTTTGTTTTAATTAACCGAAGACCAGAGAATAAAAAAATCTCTTCCATAAGAGACAATGCTTCTAACCGATCTTTCAGACTAATTCTTGATATTCTGTCTGCGCTGTGGTCAAATGGTGTCACAAAGTTTCAGAGCCGCTATATTTTGGAAAAGGTCAGGTATAGGAATTATGTTACAGACAACATTGTATTTCTGCACTGGGTATGTTTACCCAACGATTCAATTATAGATAAGTGCCTTTATACAGTTAGTAGATTCGCTTTTAATCCATACCCGAAAAAAATATTTATTAGATCAAAGTTCAAATTGAAAATCATTTGCGACTCAGGACATCTGGACATCAGGAAACCATTGATCATTTCAGTTCTTTACTAATATATGTGTTCAATAAAACTGGTCACCGGTATGTGTTAATGTCACAAGCCATAAAGATTTCTTCACTTCTGCGCGCCTAAAGGATATCATTCTTGGGATGTTCCTTTTTTTTTTTATAGAATTACCTGAATTCTGATTAACAATTTCTATTGGAAATTTGGCAATAACATATACCAACGGCGTATAGGTATCCCAGTGGGTACAAATTGGGCAGCAATTTTGACAGACTTATAACTGTTCTTGTTACACCGACATGCAGAAACTCTCGAAAGATAACTATTTGAAAATCCGTTTCTCCTCTTTTACCAAGCGCTACGTACAATATCTAATCCCTATATTAGCGGCCTCTAATGGAGGGCGAAATGGTCCCCCTAATGATTTTTCTTACCCCTTGAGCTAGGGGCTGAAACTTACCACGCTATAACCTTGGGACAAGCTCTACCAGAAAGTGTTAAAAATCCAAGATGGCCGCTGTGATGACGTCACATTGACCTCATTTTCAAAAAGGCACTTTTTGGTCGATTTTTCGAATTTTTTATTTATGCCATTTCTCCGCAAAAACTGCATGATAAATTAGTAAATATTAATGTGATGTGAAATAAAATAGTTTTTGCCCACTTTTCATCGCGGAAAAACAGAAATTTGGAAGAAATATGACAAAAACATAACTTTTCTGGTACGCCAGGTGGCCGCCATCTTGAATTTACTCATGATCCTCTGCTCGCGGGGTTATGCAAATAGGCTCAAACTGACCCCAATATGATCAACTATAAAGTCAGGGAGATTCACCTCTTCATTTTCTGTCGTTCCGGAGATAGCGCAACAAGTTTGGTAGGGAGGGCCATTTCGCTCCCCCCCTCCCCCCCCAGGCCAGGTAGGGTTAAATTGTTGGCATAGCTAACTACCCATTCCTGGACAGCAGTATTCCAGAAGGACCTACATACGGAGTATACATGTCTTGTCTGGTAGCATTTGCCATATCATGTGCAGACGGTGACGATTTCTGTGAAGACCACATAATAGTATTTCAGAAACTTGTCAAACAGGGCTGTACTACCACCTACCTCCATTCAAAGTTTCTCAAATTATTTGATCAATACCGTACACTGACGGCAAAATACGAACGTAGCTTGAAAGTTCTCTGTGGTTAAGTTTCGTAACTTATATCTAATTCCGCATGACTCAGGGCTAGATGCAGTTTGAATATCATGTGTTTCACATCTCCATAATGATTGAATAAACAGACACAATAAAGCGTGCCAGATACGTACTCTGGAAACCGTCTCATAAATTCATTTGGATGAAGAACTATGGTCAGTTGTACGATTTTATTTAAAGAACGTCATCATGTCAGACTGAAAATTGTTGACCGCTTCTCTCTTCCAGGAAACCATCTATTTTCATTCACATTTGGAATTGGTGCTAACTGCCATGCAAAATAGGTCTTTCGATTATTGAGACGGAAGTATTTTTTATGAACGAATGTTGAATATTGACTGTCGGATCTGACGTTTGCTATTTGCTTCTGAAGTTGTTTTGTTGTGGAAATATGTTATAGGAATTTACATTTATATTATATGAGTCTGAGACGCTCAAATCAAACCTTTGTGTGCCATAAATGCCTCTATTATGATAGTGTTTTCCATGGGATTTTCACAGGCGAAGACATGTGTCAGTATGCATATTTATACGTAATTGATATAACCAGGATGAACGGCTCAGAATCCTGTCAACCACAGACACCGGATGACCGTTGCTAGAGATTATCGACCGTATTGCCCAACCTTTATTCAATATGAACAACATATCTCCAGGTGTTACTGCCAGATCTTCAGTCAGAATTATTACATGATCAGAATTTGCTTTTTCAACTTGAAGATACTCTACGATTCATCTTTATGATAAGCAACTGACACTTGCGAATCTGATTAGCATGTATTTTTGAGTCATTGTTGACTGTGCCTTAGCAGATACGGCTTACCTTATCTTCAAGATGGTTAAGTGTCCATAGAGTTAATGGAATACATGTAGCTCCATCATACATATTGCAGAAACATAAACGCGTTAAGCGGTTAAATTAAGTTATTTTCCAGCTCAAGTAAGTAAATGGATTGAGCAATCCTTAAATCACGATCACTGATTAACGTGATCAAATTAGTTATCTTGAGTCAAACAGTTAAATGGCTAACTTGGTATTTAGAAGGTATGTTTCTGTCTTCTGGACTCCAGACATTCGACAGGTTCAAATTATCTTAAATCAAGATATTATGGTAGATATCATGTGTAGATATCCCTGCGTTGAGTAAAAACAGCATGAGAACGACACGAGACTAAAATGCGACGTTGTGTCGAAGCCTATAAAGGAGGCAGTTCGATAATGTACGACGTGGATTGAAATTTCGGATTTGAAGTTCCTCGTCATGTCTCCAACAGTGAACATAAGATACTTAAACTATAGAATATCGACTGTTCTATTGAAAAGCAATGCGTAAGGCATGTGGGAGCTACAACACACTCAGGCTAATCATATTCTCCACGACAGACAGAAGGCAAAACAAATGTGTCCTCTGGGATCCAGCCTTTTAGCGTTCTTATAGAAATACCCATACAATCCCATATTAGAACGTACCACTATCAATACTACCCATATAATGAGAAAGGCATTGACATTTTTTTTGCAATTGTAATTCATTAGATAAGAAGGTTCGGTATTACGTCAGCAAGAATAATATCGCCATTCAGTTAACCATTTCCCTTATTTTCTATTTTAAAATAAAGTTAACAAGCGATATTCTGTTTACGAATAACAGTTAGCCTATACGTACATGACAGATTGACGACTTACTGTTTGATAATATGCCGAACGAAAGCTGAATGTCGCTGCTCAACCATTTCGGGAGCATATTTGTTTCAAATATGGATACATATATCCATCTGCTCGAACTTGACAAGTGGCTGATATATCATACTTTTACAAAACGATGGATAATGTTCGCTTGTTTGGGCTTATAAACCGATTGTCCGGAAGTGTCTGGAATTCGAGTATGGGGAACAATTGTAGATGACATTCAGAAGTTGGAAAATCTTGCATAACATTTACCCCACCAATATTCTGCTACAGAAGATTGAGGTGTCGGATAGTAATAACTGTAAATACTGTGATGTAATTGACTATATGGAACACTTTTTTAATGTAATCATGTTTCCACTTTATGGCAATATATGAATAAGATTATAAGCGTACAGGTACAAAAGCGAGTATATTATTTGTGACAGATATACTGTTTGTTTATACAGATCCAAGTATATCAGTAGTTGACCGCATTTTTGTTAGCCATATAATTTTATTAGCAAAAATGTGTATGAGTAAGTTCAAATACAACACAAAAATGGCCAATATGATGATATTATTTGAAAATGAGGCAAGAGTACGGAAACTGTGGATTTGAGCTCGTAGAGTGAGCAATGAAAGATGAATGAATATTTGGAATATGTGAAAACATATAGAGAATTATTAACTGAATTATTTAACTGATCGAAAGAATTACATGTAACAATACCTAGAACGATAATAAAGTCTAATTCAAAAGAAAAAAGAAGTTGGAAACTAGAAAAGCATTCAGCATCCATACAGACTATATCCTATTTGAAATAGGACGACGTATTGTAAATGTGTCATCAAGCAATATTAAGTAACGTCCTAGAATTGAGATATTGTTGGTTATCCGAACAAAAAGAGTTGATAGTACACGATCAACTTTGACGAATAAGGAATCAAAGGGTCTAACCAACTCAATAATCCGGAGGAAACATATGTTCCAACCCATATTCAAAGTTTCAAATTACAGAGCACAAAATTATCACAAAAAACCCCCAAAAAACCCAAACATTTCAGCACCACGGACAAGCCAAAAACCTAGAAGAAACAGAGAGTAACCTGAACCTTGACGAAGTGATACCGCCTTGTTTTGATTACCCGCGGCAACGCACAGTCTGCACCAGAGCCATTTTACCATACAACTAAAGTTAAGTGTACATAGCGAAAACCTCAAAATACCCACATGGCTGCGCAAACACGAAACAACATATTTGCAACGGACAATGGAAGTCCAGTATTGTTAAAAAGGAAATAGATTATTTGTGGATATACTGGTATATAATAATGTACGACGTCTTATTTGGAGTCATAGGATGACTGGTGTTGAGTACAAAAATGGACCTTTTAGATTAATGGGAAGGATTTGTTTGAGATCAGCATTCACAGAGGGACCTCTGCTTCTATATAATCAATTATGTCGAAAGCTTCATGGAAAGACAACGGCTGCGCGTGTAACCACCCTTTTATTATATTATCACTCACGCCCATATAGTAGCATTAACCATCAGGTAAGCAGCTTGTCTTGTTCAGCTAATGTCAACCACTCCAGTCCAATACCTGCAACACAAAACTCACACTGGTAAAAGCTATTGCTAGATATAGTCATACCGTTCGTCGCTTTTGTGAGGTTTTGGTTACCCAGTGATTCTGCCTATGTCCATTTGATGCGCTGTCTATATCTATTCCTTAGAAATATTGATGCGCTTATGTATAAAGTTAACGAAGAATATATATACCATTTGGCGCAAACGTCGAGTCTCAGGGCTCTGTGCTCCATAACAAATTATTGCCAATTTATTTTTTGAGAGCGAGTTTGGCAGTTGAAGCCAGACGGTGAGGCTCCGATCTCGAATCAATTTGAATTCATGGCGGTAAATGTTTCTGCTATGTGCAGCATTTAATCACTATCACCCGAGCATAGTTGAACAAGTGTAGAACGAGGAATATAGATTGAATGCAAAGATAGGATTCGGCGGTTCTAACCCGCGTAAAAATAATCCAAAATCGTCATGGAAGCATGATATTATGAAACTGCGCCTTTCCTGAAGTACGTATATTAATAAAACGCAAAGCATTAGTAGAAAAGCGACAAAAATATTAGAGGCAGATAATTGCATATAGTCTCAAACTGTTCTATATATAATAGTCTATAACATAAATGATTGGGGTCTGTCATATTTTTGCTGTTTCGGGGAAAGCTTCTTTTGGCGAACATTGGTGCATAATAGGGAGCACACCTATCACTCGGTAGAGTGCTAAAGAACTTACACTGTACAGAAAAACAACTAGCCATCATTGTATGACTTCAGTGTGAGAAACCTTAAACGGAGGCAGTTCGTTAATGTCTAATGGAGTGAATTGAAATGTCCGGTTGAAAGCTCCTAAATCGCCAACAGTGGACTATATTCTATTGACCGTTCTATTGAAATACAATGCCCCATCAGAAATTTTCGGGCAAGATGGTATTAAGGAGTTTCTTTACCTTTATTTTACAGGAAGTCATCCGATATCCCTTACAAACATAAACGTGGGGATTGCGTAGGGAAAGTGTGGGGTATTGGTGGGCGCGTGGGGTTCGTGTGGGGCGAAGCGTGGTTTGGAACTTTCCTCGTGGGGAAAACGTAGGGTTTGTGTGGGGCAGCTGTCCACGGTTATGCAAATTTAGCATAAATATGGGGATTATGTAGGGCTGATGTGGGGATTATGACGGGTGAATGGGCGAGAATTCAAAGTCCGCGTGGGGATGATGTAGGGCATACCTTTATCTGCTACATATTCAAAGTGTAACGTGGGGTTGGTGTAGGGAAAATGAACTTCGGAGTTAATAGACTGAGTTGTTTGTAGGGATTAGGTGGGGTGGACTATTTCCAGCGCTCGTAGACAAAGTCCAATGTAGGGAATGTGTCGGTCTGTGCTGAAAGTTTAAGTCCGGCGTGGGGATGATGTAGGGCAAAATGCTCACCGTTTTCATAGCTTAAGATAAACGTGGGGATTTTGTTGGGCAAGCATTCTTCCATGCATAGCCTAAGACGATAGTGGGGTTGAAGTGGGGCAATATTTTATTTGCACATATAGTGTGAGATAAATGTGGGGATCATGCAGGCAGACTGTGAACTCTGTTTTCTTAAAACAGTAAAGATTTTGGGCCAGTTTCAGGATCCGCCACCCCACACAGTCAGAAAAAAGGTGATGGGCCATCACCTTTTTGGTGTGATGGGGTCTGGTCACCCTTTTAGGGTGATGAAAAGGGTGATGAGAAAAAGGTGACGACAAAATCCATCACCCTAAAAAGGTGATCAGGCCATCACCATAAAAGGGTGATGAGATCCAGCCATCACCCTTTTAGGGTGATGAAGGACGAGTGGCCATCCTTGGTCATCACCCTAAAAAAGGTGATGAAATA
The DNA here is from genome assembly GCA_036873755.1 of Hanleya hanleyi. Lineage (NCBI taxonomy): Eukaryota > Metazoa > Mollusca > Polyplacophora > Lepidopleurida > Hanleyidae > Hanleya > Hanleya hanleyi. The sequence continues at coordinate 80,742 of JAVTVY010042611.1, forward strand.
TCATCACCTTTTTAGGATGATGACAGATGAGTGGTCAGACAAGATAAATATTGGTTTCCAAAAATATATTTAGGCCTACCTCTACAAAATTTCTGTAATATATCAGTTTCATTATACTGTAAATTGATATAATTTGTAATTTTACCCATATTAAAATGAATGGCTCGACAGACGTAATAGGTATAAAAAGATTATTTTTTCCTTCACTTGCATTACTAATGGGAAATTTATTTACCGCTCACCAGAAAGATAAAGATTAACTTGGAAAGTCTATGTAATTATATATGCTAACGAATGACGAGAAATGACGTCATAACAATTTTGAATGTTAGCGAAATTAAGTTGTTTTGGTGGAGACACGGTTGACTGCACATCTATACCGTTGTCTTCCGCAATTGAATTCTATTTCCAATAATGATTTATTTAATGTAATAATGTCATGTAAAGTACAACACGTTGTCTGTGCTGTAGCTGAGTATATTTAGGTTTCCAATGTTTGTAGCATATAAACTAATTATAACCTGGGTATATTCGTCCCAGCTATAACAACTATAGTATTATATGATCACCTCTGTCACACAACTTGTAACCATTTCGGTCATCTATACGCGGTAAGACTTATGGATGGCGAAGTGTACGCAAATGCTCTGTCACACACAATAGCGACCGTAAGTGATTTTGCCGCTGTGAGGCGCCACGTGTCTTGTCGGACCCGCTGTAGGAGTTGTCTTATCCTGAGGCTGCTGTCGAAAGTATATGGTACGAACTTGGTTGATTTTTCTTCACCAAGACGTTAAGATGGCGAATAAATACGAAGAATGGACGCTGAAAGACCTAAAGGATGATCTGAGCGAAACTATCGGGAAGGAAACATGAATTAGTCGAGCGGGAAGGTGTTTTGATTTACATGTCAAATCGTATACCTATTGACGTGCACCCCATTTTCGTGGCCTACAAACTTTTCGCAGTATCAGCTGGTATTACTGTTATGACCTAAAAAATGAATTTTTATTTCCGATTTATTTAAAAGTTTCTGTCCCTAAAACGGGATGGATATTCAGACAGCTGGTCGTTTAGGTACAGGGGTGAAATCACCTGTTTTCGAACCAACACGATATCAGTAGGCCTAAGTTAATTTTACTGACCGCCAGTTTTAGATTTGATACGGTGATCTGTCTGGTCAGAATATATGTTTATATAGAAACAACAGAGAAAAAGTTCTGTATATGAAACTATTGCAGGCCAGGATTGTTTTTATTATTATTATTGAAAAAAAAATGTGAGGGGGGGGGGAGGTGCAAAACTCCTATTGAATACATCTTTTTTTTTATCAGGTTTGAAGCATATGACTGAAATGATAATTTCAAGGGTGATGTTGTCATGGAACCAGAGCATGTCATGGATGGACATTCCGCCATCAGAAGAGTACAAAGATTTGAACAGTGACTCCAAGGTAGAGTAGGCTAAATATCCCTTCAATGACTGTATCTGGATTGATTAATCACTAGTCATTGATACTGTTTGTTTGTTTTTTAGTCTGTTTAATGCATAGCTGACTAGAAGTATGATCATCAAATTAGAAATACATGTATGATAGTTTGTATGTCGTTGGCTGAACACCTCACCTACATTTACCTCCATTAGTTTGCTCTCAATGGAAAGGAAGATTGATTTTTATTTGCAACGGAATGAATTTGCTGTTTACAAGTGAAATAGGCTGAGAGCACAGTTTAAAATATGAAATTCTGTTCTGTAACCGGTACTTTAGACTATAAAACTGTCACGTTTAACAATATTATGTTTGATACTAAAATGCATTTCTGCCTCTCTTTTCAGGTAACAATAATTTGCTACAGAATGTATACTGCCCTGATTGAGTTTTATCTAATATAAATAATTTTGTTTGTATTTCAATGATTTATAGGAACAGGCAAATACTGGACCCCACCCATTGTGTGAATTGATAACAGGATAATGGATTAGATTGGCTTGTGGACCTCATGTGAATACCAGTTATCCTCTCCTACAAGGAAAGGAAGTTACACCTAGAGGTGAGGAAATCTTATAATCACTGCATGTCTGAGAAAAAACTGTGATATCCTGTTCATTTCTAAGAGGTGGGATGTCCCACCAGTTGTGGGGAAAGGGGTGCCAAACCAGTTATTTGTAGCTTATTATTTACCGGGCATGTTTCAGGGCCAGCCCCTTGACTTGCTGTACATTAGGGGTTAAGAGTTTCATTTCGGATCTAATTATCTCTGATTTTGTGATATATAAGTTGAGTGTACAAGTCATATCTGCAGGCCCGTGTTCGGTACATCTACTAAATTGTGTTCGGTACGGCTACCAAATTATTTATCTCCTTGAAAAATTATGCCCCTTTTGCGATATTTGCTTGAATGTTACCGTAGCTGTTAAATCTGCAGAATAATGATATGCTGTAAAAAGTACAATCCTGAATGATTAGTACATGTAGCCCAGGCCTGACCCAGGCTGTTTTCGAGCTCATTATGAACCCCCCCCAAATAAAACAATAAACAAATCCCCTCTCTGAACAGGCTGAAACCAATACTAATGCAAGTACTTTCGCCAAATATGAATTAGATATCCGGCTGTATTTAGACCATTTAGTACTCCCACAGCTTCCATAGGCTTCGACAGTCCCACATCATGGCCTATTTCATTATAACTTATCACACTCTGCACCATCTATAGGTGCCCAAACTAAAAGTCTAGATCAGGCCCTGTAACCATAATATATTGCACTTTCTCAGCATATTTCTTAGTTACTCGGGGGAAGCCGAGGGGTTTTGCGAGTCTCACCCTCATGTTAATTTCCTGCTTTTGAAGGATTGTGCACACGTTGACTAACGGACGATTTAGAAAAAATCTGTTAATCCACTCTTAACTCGATGGGTATTTTTCACTGCTGCTGCAAGTTCGTTTTTATATCTGCCAGTGTGAAACTGTTGTTGTTGCAAATAACCAGAAAAACTTGAACAAAAAAATATTTTATTCATTTTTATAGCAGACAACAGCAGCCTGGAACTGCAGGCCACACTTATTTGGTAATATGCAAAACCAGTGAATATTTCAGTAGGGAAGATGCTTAAAAACATTTGTGAACTTTGTCAATGGTACAAAAGGTCCTATTTTAGGTCAAGATTTTCTTAAAATTTGAGTTCAGTACCATGTTTATCATTTTATAATAACCAGTTTTTATAAAATATTATTACACATCATCCATGTAACCATTATTTAAGCAATACATTGCATAGGGTGCTTGAATCGTGTGACAAAACTTTCCTCAACTTGAACTGCAGCGATACATTCATTATGTTTTTCCTCTATAACTGTCCCCCAAAGGGCTAAAGGGGAGAATATGGTATTGGGGTCCGTCCGTGTGTCCACACTCCAAATCATCATAAGAATAGGTCTCAGCTCCTCAGAGAGCTTGTCGTAAGAGACGACTAACTGGGGCACCCATGGAGAATAGGACCCTTCCTGTGTGGTTTCCGGGTGTGAAGAGGAATAGGAACCAAACATCGTGATATGACTGAAATAGGGTTCACTCACTCGCTCACCGCAAGATCTCTCTTGGGCTTGTTTTTAACCGTGATCCGCTAGACTCCGACAGTAACTTTTGAAAACCTGAACGGATCCTTTTCAAATTTTGTATGTGGTTAACTTGCCACAGGATTTCACTCGAGCTAACTTTCCATGCTGAGTACTGAATTTTAAGGTTCCAAGCCAAATCAGTAGTTTCAATGTCGGTGGACTTCAAACGCTCTGCTTTTCATTAAAATTTTCTCTGAACCACCAAATTAGTTTTAATTATTAAAGTATTGTACTTTGTACATTTTTTCCTGTTATGACTGACAAAGGTAAATAAAGCATTATACATAACACAGCACTATACACATGACCCAGTTTTGTGAAATAGGAAAAACTATGTATTTCTGCAGATTACACTCAAACATCAAAACCATAAAATGCACGCATATATGACGGCAGCCTTCCGAAGTCCACGAGTTCTAGTTTTTTTTTTTACAAAACTGAGAAAGATTGAAATAACTTGTCGACGTCACACATGTTGATCTCCTGGGAATTGAACTCGGTAAAAGAAAATTTTGAGGCGCTTGTGATCCAACGTGCATATCCACTACACCACGACATATGAACAACTGCAACAGGCTATTTTTAGCCCACCATCACCAGATGATGGGCTGTTCAAATCGCTTTTCGTCCGTGGTCCGTCGTCTGTCCGTCCGTCGTCCGTCCGTAAACAATTCTTGGATTCGAAAATCCAATATGGCCACAAGGCGGCCATCTTGGATTTCCCCATGAAACCTTGTTATCGGGATTTCTCAGGAACTACTGCATGGATCTTTCTCAGATTCGGTACACATGTTCCCCTTGGGGTGTAGTTATGCAAGATACCTTTTCTGGTCCGATTCGACAATCCAATATGGCCACCAGGCAGCCATCTTGGATTTCCCCATGAAACCTTGTTATCGCGATTTCTCAGAAAGTACTGCATGGATCTTCTTCAAATTTGGCCCACTGTTTCGTCTGCCGATGGGTCGGCTACATGAAGGGACATCACTCTTGTGACACAACCTTACAGCTCGACAACTGTAGACTACTGCGTGTTTTATTTTTTTTTGCGTGGAATTTTTTTCAAACCAATTCAACGTTTTCTTTAGTTATCCGCCCTTGATTTTAGTCTGGAATACTTTTTGTTTGGCACCTACAGTCCTCGTCAACGAAACTCCTTTAAGAGGGGTTTAATTGCATTCTTTTGAAATTAGGTACACATGATTGGTGCTGAGTGAACATGTGCACAATTTTTTTTAGAGTTGATTCAACAGTTTCTTGAGTTACTCCCCTTGATTTTGGTCTGAAATTTAAATTTGACACATACTGTCCTTCGATGGATTCTTTTGAAATTTGGTACATATGGTCAGTACCATGTGTAGGTGTGCACAAACTGTTTTTGAGCTGATTCGACGTTTTCTTCAGTTACTCCCCTTGATTTTAGTCTGAAATCCTTGTATTTGGCACCTACTGTCATTTCGACCTAATTCATCAGGCTGATGAGCTTACTTTTGCAGCTTATGCTAACAAAAATTTTGTTTTAAAGTTACTGATACATGTATACATAAGTGCATAACCGGGAGTGAGGGAATATGCACCACCGCAGAGTAAGAGTAACTGGAGTTTAACTTGCTCCTACAAATACCAATCTAGGCCCTTATGTATCCCCCCCCTCCCCCAACCTGATTTCCAAACCTGCCTACACCACTTACACAACAATGATAGCTTATACATGTACAGTATTATGACAATTGCAACAATACAAACAACATACAGTCCAGAAAGGTTCATTTGTATGGTTAACCTTTGTCTATAACAACATTCAGGAGATAAAAATGTCTGTATGTTTTTACGGGCGTATTTTGGGTTCAATTGAACTCTTGTTTTATTGTCTTTTAAGGTGGCTATGTATGGTAAAACAGGTCGCTGTTTGTGGAATAGTGATGATGGGAAAAAATCACAAGGTTGTATTTTCTGGAGAAACAGTATGGCAACAAACTTCTCCCAACCCAGACCAATGTAGACGCGCCTCTCCCGGGCTTTGTGTCACAGGAACTGGCTGAGCGACATAGTGTAAGTTGAAGTAAATTATTCATATCTGTTAGGAGAACATGGAACACATCAGTTCCACATCGCCAAGGTTGGCGGCTGTCACCTTCTCTCCCCCCCCCCATCATGAAGGGGAATACAGAAATCACTTTCGTATTGCTGTACCGTGGATGATATCTCAGCTGCTATTTGATCGAAACATACATGAAGATGCTTAGTACCTTACTGATGTGCATTTTCACATTCTTTATGGCCCTTCAATATATGCTTATCCAGTGCATATCTCGAATACCATCAAACTGCTCACTATGAATCAGGTTTCTGTGACCTGATAACTTGGAGTTATCGAAGAATCGAGAGGTTTTCAGATGCACAGCTTCGTATATAAATTTGAAAAAATATTACTTGTTGTTTGATAGATCTGTATATCTCGAACCCTATGCTGTTAGTTATATGAACATAAAATGGTCTGATCAGTGATGAGAGTGATCTGAATTTATTGTGTTTTGTTTTAGCCAGTTTTGTAGGGGTCAATGTTTGACTGCCATTATCATGAAACTGGAATATCTGTATGTTCAACCATATTTGCTTCCTGTATTAATTTATTACGATAGCTCGGGCATTCAGAATATACTAATCGTTTTTCATTGTTTGACTTCCAGGTTATGTTTGCAACCAGTTCAAGGGCACACTGTGGTCCAAAGTAAGGAGAGGCATCACTCAGAAATGCCATGACGCAGCAAGGTCAGGTAGAATCCGCCAGAAAACACCATTGAAGCAGCATGATCTCCACATGTCAGAAGAGCTGGTGGACTCTTCTTCAGCTTCACCCTCATCTGCCAACGACAGTCCCCCAAGGAATGCTAAAGGCCATCCCACAACAGCTGGGAAAAGACCAAGACAGATTTTTTTAAACCTTTGAGGGATGAAAAAAAACATTCTACTTGACACAGACTTTCAATGTGCTTCCCATTTTGTGCTCGGGTGTTTTAAGACATGATACAATATATATTTTATGCTGTTAAAGAATAAAAGGTGGAATACGCGTGGATTTTGCCTTTGCTGGTGGTTATTTTAAGGGATGGATGATATTGCAGGAGGAATCGGGACAGACTAGACAGTCTGTACAAATGACATGCCCTTTCAGATAGAAGATGCCCCCTCCCCCACACCCCAGGAATTCTGTACAGATGGTGTTTCAGTGCTGGCCGGGAGAGGAGAGTGATCACTCTCCTCTCGCCTCCACTTTCCTGAAAGTATTTCAAGGAGAGTTAACGATAACTCGCCTTGAAAGTAAACTAAATACCTATGATGCTTACGACTATCTTGATATTGCTCTCCTCTGCTCGCCTGAAGAAACTTGGAGGAGAGTATTCGGCAGTTCGTCTGCATTTTACTCACGATCCCCACGCCATCCCCTAGGGTTACTGTGGAGATGTTGCCATACCTCTTTGTGGGGTTTTCTGCCCCATATTGGAATTACTGCCCCGCAGATTCCCCACGTGGGGATATTGTGGGGTTTTCTCTCCCATGCTGGAATTACTGCCCCACAGATTCCCCACGTGGGGATGTTGTGGGGTTTTCTGCCCCGCAGATTCCCCACGTGGGGATATTGTGGGGTTTTCTCTCCCATATTGGAATTACTGCCCCGCAGATTCCCCACCTGGGGATATTGTGGGGTTTTCTGCCCCGCAGATTCCCCACATGGGGATATTGTGGGGTTTTCTCTCCCATGCTGGAATTACTGCCCCGCAGATTCCCAACGTGGGGATGGTTTTCTCTCTCATGCTGGAATTACTGCCCCACAGATTCCCCGCGTGGGGATGTTGTGGGGTTTTTTGCCCAACGTGGGGATATTGTGGGGTTTTCTCTCCCATATTGGAATTACTGCCCCGCAGATTCCCCACCTGGGGATATTGTGGGGTTTTCTGCCCCGCAGATTCCCCACATGGGGATATTGTGGGGTTTTCTCTCCCATGCTGGAATTACTGCCCCGCAGATTCCCAACGTGGGGATGTTGTGGGGTTTTCTGCCCCGCAGATTCCCCACGTCGGGATATTGTGGGGTTTTCTCTCCCATGCTGGAATTACTGCCCCGCAGATTCCCAACGTGGGGATGTTGTGGGGTTTTCTGCCCCGCAGATTCCCCACGTGGGGATATTGTGGGGTTTTCTCTCCCATATTGGAATTACTGCCCCGCAGATTCCCCACCTGGGGATATTGTGGGGTTTTCTCTCCCATGCTGGAATTACTACCCCGCAGATTCCCCACGTGGGGATATTGTGGGGTTTTCTGCCCCGCAGATTCCCCACTTGGGGATATTGTGGGGTTTTCCGTACATTGCTGGAATTACTGCCCCGCAGATTCCCCACGTGGGGATGTTGTGGGCTTTTCTGGCCCGCAGATTCCCCACGTGGGGATATTGTGGGGTTTTCTGTACCATGCTTGACTTACTGCAGAAATATTTTGGGTCTATCCCATACCAGCTTTAAATATAGTTCCCCGCATCATCCCCACATGTAGGGAACACGTGGGGCTGAGGTTGGGATAGTGCGGGGATTTAATTCAGCTAAGCAGCATTAAGAAACTCCTTTTCCACGACTAAGTCCAATGTGGGGATTTTACCAAATCCCTACACATTCCCCACATTGGCTGTCCTACACATTCCCCACATGATCCCCACACAGCTTGCCCGACATAAACCCCACAAATTCCCCAGCTTATTGGTTTGTAAGGGATATTTCAGAGGATTTGTATTTGTAGACAAATTAGCATTTCTATTTTTTTTAGAATGAATAATGAACTTAAAAGATATCACTAAAAGTGTTATTACCAGTTAACATTTCATCTATCTGACTTAAAAATCTCAAATTTACACTTGATTTTCAGCTTACACATTGGATATTATCTTTATTATATTTTTACATGCCATATTGGCACTTATCTATATTGGCAGAAATCCGCACGGTGAAAGAATCGTTAACTTCAATTAGTAATACATGCGGTAAAATATAATTGAAGAAACTGAAAGTTCACCATGATATTTTTTTATTAAGATAACATGTTGAGTGCACATTTTGACTGAACCCTAAAATCGCATTGAAATCCATGTTCTTTCTTAGATTCTGTCACTGATACACATGGCAGTAGTAGTAGAAGTAGATCTTAGGAGGCATCAGGAGTTTTTGTTTGCCAGTTTCGAAGTTTATAGGTCATCTGAGTCAGAACTTGCTGGTAACAGTCCCCTAATGCACGTTCATGCCAAAAATCAAGGTTTTAATGTCAACGATTCTCCTCATTTTGCCGGAGAAAGGATTCGGATGGACTCACACACTCAAAATAAGACTTATTTAGGGGGCTTTACCATCAAGTTGTTTGAGTCTATACGGCAGTGAAACCCCCAAATCCCCTACAAGTGTTATTGCGATGATTTATTAATGATTCATTTCACAACTCGCAAACAAGTTGAATAGTCTGCATCACGTGTTATTTCAGCCACACAATTTATTTAAAAGCCGTCACCACTGAAACGAGTTAATAACAAGTTAGTTATCTACTAGTTACTGCAGCCATACAAGGTATTTACAATCTATTTACAATCCTTTAAAGAGGTAGTAGCGTGATTTTAATTGTTCTGGTAAACTGAACATTATGATCACCTGCAACATTTTCCAAAGGTTTTTGAAGTCTCGAAGTTTTGAATTCCATATAGGGACCAATATTGTTAGATTCTCAAATTCGGTCTAGTGAACAAGATGGAAATGGGAAATGACTGAGATGACGTCGGATAACGTGACCTGGTGTTCATGACGTCATGTTAGAAGGCATCACCTTACAATAAGAGTTCTATGACGTTGCAAAGCGTCATGTTCAGAATGCTGATGCGTGTTTTGCGACGTCATCTCAGGCACTGGAACCAAGTGCAGGTGCTGTCATGTTTTTCAGAGAATGTCAGAAATGTGATTTCATTGCCCGTGATATTAAAAATTTAGGTCACACTATAGTTAATCTCAACTACTAAATATCTTTTATCGAAATATGTTATTTGCTGAATATTTTCTAAATGACGCTCTACCTCTTTAACATTGAAACAAGTTAAATGCAACTTATGTTAAACTTTTGAGAGTTAAATGCAAGCTGTCAAGTTTGAAAAGGAACAAGTTTTTTAAATTCTTCGATTCTCGGAAAAGTATATTTATCGATATATTGATATTTGAAATCTGTATTAAATTGAGAACATTTAAACCGGATTTCAGTCTACACTGTAGAGTCACCTTAAGCGAATATTTTTCGTTCGTGGGCTTTATTTTGCGCGAAATTTAACGAAATTCTTTTTTCTCTCAGAAAAGTAGACAAACAATGGATTTGTATTGAAGAAACTGTATATAGTCGCATTGAACATGTGATCCATTGACAGTTAATATGGTAACCTACTCGTATCGTTGCGCATTTCGTTATCTGTGCGGGGTACTCAATTAGCAAGATTATTAAATTAAATTTTGCAATATACTGGAATGTTAGTCGGCTTTTCTTGAAAGAATACGGCAATTGGCCAAGAATTGGCCACAATAGGTAGTGGGGGATTGAATTAAAGAATCCTGAGCATTTCCCACACTGCTGTAAATGGTCTACATGTACAAGTACCTGGTATCAGCTTTTTCGATCAATACGGCTTGGTAACAGGGGTGTACCTGAATCGTGATGGTCTTAAATAACTCAACACAGCATAGGACTGTCTTTATTTTGGCTGATTGCCATTGCATTCCATATCCACATGGGATTTCTCGACTCTCTATACAATAATTCCTCATCAGGACCATATTGACCGTCTAAGTTCATTAATAGTATCCGTGTTCAAGAAAAGCGATCGCCGATATATTAATGTCAGATGCCATAAAGCGATCTTTAGCTCCACTACATACAAGGGATACCATTAATGGGATGTTTCTTTGTTTATATAGTTGCTTGAATTTCTCATCAAAAACATCTATGTGAAATATGACAAAAATATATCAACAGCGTATAGGTGTTCCATTGGTTACAAATTGTGCACCCCTGTTGGTTGACCTATATCTGAACACTGGGTTTCCTTGATTTTCAACATCTTCTTCATTAAATACGACGTTTCACTAAGTCTGCCCTTAGCATTCTCAATGAAGACGACTTCCTCGCTGTGAAAAATCGTTGTATAGATGACACAGTGAAGGAATTATATATACACCTTGAATGGATTTGAAGGAAAATACAGATAACCCTAATGACACATCATATTTACACCTACATATTTATAAAAATTAAGTGGGCCTTCTCTCTTGTGGACTTTAAGACAAAATAGATGATTACAATTTCGACATCGTAAGCTATCCGTTTTCTGGAGAGCAATATTCTCGCGAGACCTGCATATGGCGTATACATATCTCGCCTACTAGCATTTGCTAGATTGTGTGTTAAATGTGAAACATTATTGCAAAAACTTATAAAACAGGGCTATACCATCAAGCCCCTGCACTCAAAGTTTCTCAAATTTGTCGATACATATCGCATGCTGATAGCGAAACACGAGCGTAACGTGCAAGATCTATGGCGTTTATACGTTTCACAACATGTGTCTAATTTCGCTTAACCCGAGCCTAGTGGCCTTACGAACTCATACACTCCAAGATCCTTATGGGGTCCATATGAGCACACACAACCAAAGCGTGACTGAGATACAACATTCTCCAGACGACAACTTTACTAAGAATATCATATGGATTCGTAATACTGATCAGAGATGCGGATTCAATATTTTTTGGAAGATCACGATGTGTTGCCGTTGTGATGGATACATTTTTTGTTTTAGCTTGCAATGACTTGTGGAGAAATTGCATGCTGGTGACTTATTTGGGATTTATCAGGCAAGTTTAGCAAGTATTTCGGATGATACCTATTTATCAGTTCCTATATTAGCGATCGAAGTTAACGCAAATGTAACAGAACGAGACTTAAAAAACATATTACAGAGTTTGCCTCTTGAAAAGTTAGATTTTTCGGTTAAATGTATGAAACTTATCCCCATATTTATCCAAAAATGCTTGTTCTTCGTTCATATTAAAGTAGGTGCAATTTAATAGTTTTATCGTTGCAATGAAAGAATAGTACGCGTTCCCGGTTTGTCTAGCGACAAACTTCCCGTTTATCTAGTCGCGAGTATTTCTCACCTAGATAGACGAAGATATACGGTACCGCTCTGCTTTAACAACTCTTTGTTACAAAGACAATAGTTAAGTTTGTAGAGCACTTTACAGTGTTGTGTGTTTTTTCTTTGCGGACTTCTGTTTGCAATCCTAAGAACATTTCGATATATATTCACCCATAAATAGGAAACATCCATTAAGAGTGTTCTTCATACTACCCGACTTTTGAAATAATTGCCACTATATCATGCATCTGTGTCATTCCTTTGAGTTGAGGGAGGGGGAGGAGGGATGCACATTCATTCCAGAACTGTCATACAACTTTTATTCTCGAAAATAATATGTAAATCATATTAGGGATTGACACCTGTTGACCTTTTTCAGAAAATAAATTTTATTTCCTTGCATCTTTCCTCTGGATTGACCTGACTGGATAACTGTTCAACATGAAAGTGATTTGGAAACTTGTTCGCTTGGGGAATTTTTGAAGATTTTTTTTACAATTCACTGCCCATGGTCCAATGTATATAAACCAGGTGCGACAAGAGCAAAATCGACTTAGTCATTACCAAGCAGAAGGCGCAAGATCAAGGCTCTTGTTTATGTGATGTATCGAGAGAAAATAAATCATGGCAAGTCGAGAGGGATGGACCAACCCTCTCGGGTAAAACAAGTGTCATCAAAGCATACTCGGATGCGTCTGTGAGATGCTACAGCTTTTGCAAGAAGAAGCGATTAGGGCTGAGGTTTTTCTGACTACTAGGTTCTTTGACAGCTTAGATCACTCCAGTTTTAATCAATTATCCTGTATATCCACGTGTTTTGTTCTACAATATAGGAATTCATGTTACTTTGGAAACAGATACATATTCATATATTTAATAAATTAAACGAGATATCTCCCTAGTATAATCCGTGGCGTGTCCGACTCCTCCTACTCCTCTTCCTCCTCCTCCGCTTTACTCTCTGCACATCGGCTCGCATAGGAGTGGCGCGGGATAGGGTGGGGCAAGAGACCCAGTAGAACGGGTCGACTGCGCATGCGCGATGAGTAGTAGTATAGAAAGGACACGCGATCTCCCTATCCCTATAGTTGTGGCGCCGGATAGGGTGGGGCGAGAGACCTGGGGTTTTCGCTACCTGAGATTCCATGGGCCAGGCTTGCACCCTACAGTAGAATGGGTCGACTGCGCATGCGCGATGAGTAGTATAGAAAGGGCACCCGATCTCCCTATCCCTATAAAATAACCCATGGGGCTGAATGAACCCATGGGGTGAATGAGCCATAGGGGTGAATGAGCACTCGTTTAAATAATACCATATTGGGTTTATGTTGAACTTCCATAATGAAACCAACACCCAACGTTGTCTTTCAATCTGTCGCACAAACTGCATTCAACTTTTTAAGTGGTAATTTTATTCGCATGGATGGTGAAATTGTTTGCCAGTTACAACAACATTTACCCATTTTTGAAGGGTTTTAACTTGCACACTTATTGTTTTAGCTGGCAATGACTTTTGTTGGAATTGCATGCTGGTGACTTATTTGTGATTTATCCGGCAAGTTTAGCAAGTATTTCGGATTTTCGGACGATGCCTATTTATCAGTTCCTATATCAGCGATCGAATCTAAAGCAAATATAATAGAACGAGACTCAAAAAGTTTTATTGTAGAGTTTCCCCTTGAACAGCTAGATTTATTCGGTTCAATGTATGAAAATTATCCCCATATTTATCCATACATGCTTCTTCTTGCAAATAAAATATGCTCATTCTTCGTTCATATTAAAGTAGGTGCAATTTAATAGTTTTTATTGTTGAAATGAAAGAATATTACGCGTTTCCGGTTTGTCCAGCGACAAACTGCCCGTTTACCTAGTCGCAAGTATTTCTAACCTAGATAGACAAAGAGATACGGTTCCGCCCTGCTTTAACAACGCTTTGATGCAAAGACAATAGATAAGTTTGTAAGGCATTTTACAGTGTTGTGTGTTTTTTCTTTGGGGACTTCTGTTTGCAATCCTAAGAACATTTCGATCTATAAACACCCATAAATAGATAGCATCCATTAAGAGGTGTTTTTCATACTACACGACTTTGAAATAATTGCCACTATATCATGCAAATGCATCATTCTATGAGTTGAGGAAGGGGAGGAGGGATGCACATTCATTCCAGAACTGACATACAACTTTCATTCTGGAAAATAATATGTAAATCATATTAGGGATGGCCGCCTGTTGGCCTTTTTTAGAAAATAAATTTGTTTATTTCTTTGCATCTTTCCTCTGGACTGACCTGACTGTATAACTGTTCAACATGAAAGTGATTTGGAAACCTGTTCGCTTGAGAAATTTTTGAAGATATTTTTCCAACAAGAGCAAAATCGCCTTAGTCATTATCAAGCAGAAGGTGCAAGATCAAGGCTCTTGTTTATGTGATGTATCGAGAGAAAATAAATCACGGAAAGTCGAGAGGGATGGACCAACCCTCTCGGTAAAGCAAGTGTCATCAAAACATAATTGCACGCATCTTTGAGAAGCTACAGCTTTTGCAAGAAGAAGCGATTAGGTCTGTACTTATTCTGACTACTATCTTATTTGATAATTTGGAGGATTCAATATCTTTCTCCATAATACTAATTTCAACTTAGATCACTCCAGTATAATAAATTATCCTGCATATCCACGTGTTTTGCTCTACAATATATGAATTCATGTAAATAATACGTATTGAGTTTATGTTTTACTTCCATAATGAAAAACACCCAACGTTGTCTTTCATCTGTCCCACAAACTGCATTCAACTTTTGAATTTGAAATGTTATTCGCATGAATGGTGAAGTACTGTGCCAGTTATCTGTGTTTGGAGAGTTTTTAACTTGCAAAATTATGGTTTTAGCTTGCAATGAATTGCGGATAAATTGCATGCTGATGACTTATTTGCGATTTATCCGGCAAGTTCAGCAAATATGTCGGATTTTCAGACGATGCCTCTTTATCAGTTCCTAACACAGAATCTAACGCAAATGAAAAAAAAAAAATTATTATAGAGTTTGCCCCTTGAAAAGTCTGATTTATTCGGTTCAATGTATAAAATTTATACGTTTATTTATCCATACATGCTTCTTCTTGCAAATTAAATATGCTCGCTCTTCGTTCATATTAAAGTAGGTGAAATTTAATAGTTTTTATCGCTGCAATGAAAGAATATTACGCGTTCCCGGTTTGTCTAGCGACCAAATGCCCTTTTACCTTGTCACAAGTATTTCTTACCTAGATAGACGAAGAGATACGTACCGCCGTGCTTTAACTACCTGCGACAACATAACGTCTGTATCAGAGTGGAATGAAGTTAAATAACGGAAACGTCAAAATACCCACATATCGGCACAGGTATGAAAAGCATATTTGCAACGGACAATAGAAGTCATGTATTGTTAACAAGGAAATTAAGTGGTTGTGGAAAATACTGGTGTGTAGTGTGTGCTGTCTTTCTGAAGTCCAGCTGTTTTTTCCTAAAATTCTAGAATATACAGATCTAAAATATATTACACCCCGAAACGACCTATTTTCTACATCCCCATATCTGCCGTGTCATTACATCGAAATGTGTTTTGGCTACATGTGGCGTTTTGCAGAAGATGCAATGGTGGGCTCGCTAAATAACAACAGATCAGCTTTCTAAGGACAAATACCGCATTTTGAGTGAGTTAGTGAGTGATTGGCAAATGGGAGGATATGTTTGCGGACAACATTTTGAGAGGGATCTGCATGGCAACACAGCTGTTGAAAGTGAAACCGTTTTTTAATGTCATTATAACTCCCGTTCATTTCTAGTTTTAACCATCAAATGGTCTGGTTTTTCTCATGTCAGCCAACCCAATCCAATCCATGTGACGTAAACCTAACACGGCCAAACACTATTGCCAGATGCACTTATATCTTGCGCAGTTTTGTTGAAGTGTATATATCTATTCTTCTGAAATATTGATGTGAGTGTGTGTCAGTTTAAGAGGAAATGTGTATATATATACCACTTGTTCCACGCTTCGAGTCTCAGAAATCTGTACTCAATAACAAATTATTGCCAATTGATTTTGTGAGCGCGAGTCTGATTGTTGAAGCCCGACGGTGAGGCTCCGATCTCGAATGAATTAGACTGATGAGGGTAAGGATTTCTACTATGTGGAACATTTAATCATTGTCATCGGAGCAGAGCTAAAAAATAAAGAACGAAGAAGAAGAATATAAAAATAGAATTCTGGGTATATAGTTCCTTATTTGTCCGTATATGCCATTAAACCTAATTGGTATAACCATAATGAAAGACCCAGAAATCAGTTAGTCATAGGTACCGGCTGGCGTTTACTATGTAGAGAATATCGTTCTATTGCCTAACTCTTGCAATATGAACTAGAAGACGTGAACTTCGAAAGGTCGTCGCAATTGGGGATATGCATTTGTCAATGTGAACGACTAATGGTATAATTGTGTTCCAACATTCAGTGGTGAGAGTGCACTGCTATGATGTAGTGTTAGAGCTTCCCCGCCCAAGAGAGATATTCTGGTACCAATCCCGGATCGAGTTATTCTCTAACAAGGAACCTAGGCGACATCGACTATGAACCAAATAAAGGCCCGCAGCCAGTAAACGAAATTTACTGAGGGTAGTAGACATGAAGTTCGAAAAATTCGAAACTTTGACATATGACAGTTCTCTTTGGGATAAATCTCCACAATCTGCGTGAAAATCGGGTCTCAGGAAAGGCCTGGTTCCATAAATATGGCTAACAACAATATTGTTACTCATCATGGAATTCGTTTGACTGCTGCTTTTTTTCTTTCACCAGCCAGCTGCAATGCATAATTAAATTTGTCATGCAAACGTAATTATGAAGAAGAAATTGCCATTCGCATCATATGCAGCAGAAGATGAAAAGGAAAATTAATTTGAACATATACATTTCTACCCCATTCTAGGTCCTATACATTGAGCAATTTGAAAAGAGTGTCTGTAGGCCACACATTTCGAGAGAAAGGGTTTTTCGGCAATATATCAGTACCATCTTTTTTCGAGGCAGTGAAATTCCGTAAAGCATCTCAATGTAATTTGTACATTTTTTTATTCTAAAATTCCAGAAAAACTTTTCAGCATCTCCAAAACTACCTAATGTCTCGGATGTTATTTTCAAAGCACAGTGACGTTGGGCCTGCTAATGCGTTAACATTGACAATCAAGTAAAACTTGAATATGCCAAACTTGTCAAGGCGAAATTCGTTTTGGTCAATTCGACCCCCAGTTTAGTTTGATTTTCATGAAATTCCAGGATAAAAATGCACAAGTCATGTTCAAATGATAATATAATTATTTTACTACATTGTGAAACACCGTGTCAGAAAATACTGGCTCGGGTGAGAATCGAACTCACTGCAATGGGGATACCGTCTCATTGCTCTACCAACTGAGTTACCGAGTCCATTTTGGAACAGCTCGCTAATTCAGTCCATTTCACAAGTATGCGGCCTATTGCCACAAAAACAAGTGCATGTTTGGATATATATTCGAAGATCCAATGTTTCCACCAATAATTGCAGTCATCTTCAGGGATATATTATAATATTTTTATATTCCTACATTGTAAAACACCCTGCCAGAAAATACTGGCTCGGGTGAGAATCGAACTCACGATTTAAAGTGATCGTAAACCCTCAAGTAAAGTTTCCATCAAATGAAAAACCATTGCAAACAGTGTTGGAAAATATTTATTGTAATTTGTTTACGATTTTATTACACAGAGTAAACTGCAAATAAAGCATGGTATTCTATGGTGGTCTGCTGCAATCATATCTAGGTCCAGTAACGTCACACGGCCTTAATACATATATTTTAAACTTGTATGCACTTTCCAATGCTTGATTAAAGCTTAAGGTGTGTATACTTTGAGTTTCAACACGGACTCACTGTTCCAATGTGCATGTTTCCCCAAAATCGGGGATAGGGTAACTCAAAAATATCAAGTCAATTTTCATTTAATTTCCCCGATTTTGGTGAAACATGCACATTCAAACAGGAGACTAATTCCTGGACCCCAGGAAGGTTGACACATTATATTCATTCGAAACACTTATTTGATCTGTTTATTCGGAGACGAAAACAAAATAAATCTTCTCAACAGGAAATGGAAAAATCGACTCAAAATATCTTCAACATCATGTCACTGAAACGTCATCAGATCAGAACTCTTTTTTTTATATGTGGTAGTAGAACATCCCTATATGGTATTAATAGTGTTCACGCATGTTGTCTGTGAACAGCAGATGCCTTAATACGTACACTTGGATTGCCGTTCTCTCAAGTGGTTGCCAAGATTTCCAGATGGGCAGGTGGTACACAAATGTAGATACCTTCAGCCCGGTTCAACATATCTTAACCATATCAAATTTAACGTATTTATATTGATGAACTGGTCGGTGCGTAAGTTACTATCGTGGATGGAAGTATAGTGAGGTTGTATGAAATTATAACAGCTTGGGAAAAATACTGAACAATCACGACATAATTTTCAACAATATTTTGTAAATCATCAGATTAGATCATGATTATATAGTGTTCGGTCCTAGCAAATATTGACCGTCATACTATACACTACTGGACCAATTAACAGCAGGGGCCCTCGGTGGCCGAGTGGTCTAAGGCGCTTCGCTGGTGACCGCTAGCCTCGCACCGCTGAACCGGCACGGGTTCGAGCCCAGCTGGTCCATGTGTGAAAGTTTGTCAGTTACTTGCCGAAGGGCGATGGTTCTCTCCGGGTACTTCGGCTTCCTCCATCAACCAAACTGACTGTCCCCCCCCCTCCCAATTACGACACTTACATTTTTGGTTAGTGGTTTCAAATCATCACTTTAGGGTTCCGGGAAAAAAAAGATAAGAACAAGAAACCTATGTGGTCCTGGGGTGGAGCGAAATCTTATGTTAAGGCCTGTTCAGGAGCCAGCACGAGCACTATCTCATGGACCAGCGCAGTGGACATTAAATGTCATGATTGAAAACTGCGACGAGAATACATTTGCGCACATCCTGTTATCCCGACTGTTCCATACACATTGCTGTTATTGAGGGTAATCATGCCATCGTTCTATTATAAATAAATAGCCACCAGTCCATGCTAAATGGTTGGAATGTCAACCGAACTTCCAACTACTGAGAGCAAGAAAATAAAATTATCGTTTTCCTGTCTTTAGTACTGCCAGGGGCTATATCGACAACGGACGATTTACGCGGAAAGTTGTTTTATTTGACGACCGTTCTGGGACCATTAGCGGCTCATTGATTTACTCCACTGCAATGAACGGGGTCTATAATAGGAAAATTTATATGGTAAAATGTTGCAAGAGTGGCACAGAGCTACTGATAGAGGTTGTGCTTCACAGCGTTTACTGCTTCATTTGTTAGCCTCTTCCTGTTGGCCTGGGGGTATACACGTCATCAACTACTCGAAAACTTCTTCATACTCAAAGCAGCTGTCCAAAGGATTTCAAGAAGAGGTTCTCATCCTGTGTGACAAATTGGAGTAAATGATGTGAACTACTTTTCACTTTATGTGGCTGGGACTTTTACATATTGGGAATCTTCAAACAGTGGCTATCTCATTTTTATTTATGAATAAAAACCTCGTAAACGAAAAAAGTGTGAGTCATTTGCCGGTTCGAAAAAATCTGCAAAAGCTTGTTTTCAGCAGAAATCCAACATCGATGAGACTGCACAATATACCGGTTATCGGTTCCTCGATAGCTACACACGGTACACACTGCGCAAACCTGACGATTGAGTTCCATCGGGTAAGTATAGCATTATATGTTATGGAATATAACGGAGAAATGTGCAAGAATCCTGATTTTGTGAAATGGATGGAAATGCTCCACATAAAATTGTCATATACAAAACCTACCATTAGATCACATCTTCGCAGCCACTATTTTATTCCATGCATTTTCGCATGACTACCGCATATGTTGATATTCCTCGTTCAGACGTTGCTTTAGTATCTCAGCCGTGCTTTTATTGCAGTTGTTTATGTAAAGACTATGAACTATCCACATGGCCCCTAACACCAACTTCAGCGGAATTAGATACGCTAGCTCGCGAGCTGTGATGACAGATCAGAATTTATGAATAAAAAAAATTCCGACGTAAACGAAAACAGTGAGAGTAATTTGCCAGTTCAAAGAAAACTGCAAAAGCTTGTTTACAGCAGAAATCCAGCATCGATGAAGACTGTCCAATATACCGGTCGTCGGTTGCTCGATAGTTACACACAGCACACACTGTGCAAACCTAACTATGGAGTTTCATCGGGTAAGCATAACATTCTTTCTTATTGAATATAACGGAGAAATGGGCAAAAATCCTGATTTTGTGAAACGGATGGAAATGCTTCGCATAAAATTGTCATATACAAAACCTAGCATTAGATCAGATTTTCGCATCCATAATTTCTTTCCATGCGTTTTCGAATGACTACCGCATATGTTGATATTCCTCGTTTTTTTCATCAGAGCCGAAGTTATGAATATCGGATGAATTGGAGGGATATGCAAGAGGTGGATAAATTGACGACGTGTGGCGACTAAAAAGCAACCATATGACTCCACAAGAAAGCTTCTCTCGGCACCTCACATTCAGACAGGAGAATACGCTGGATTATCAGACGTAGCCCTAGTATCTCAGCGGTGCTTTTATTGCAGTTGTTCACGAGGACACTATGAAGTATCCACATGTCGCCTAGCACCGACTTAAGCGGAATTAGAGACGCTAGCTCTGGAGCTGTGATGACAGATCAGCTCAAACAGCAACTCCTCTGATGATAATGGATGGACAAGGACATCTGATGGAGTAAACGCCTCAACGTCGGGTAAACGTGGTATTTTATGCAAAAATAAAAAAAATAAAAACCGGTTATGCCCGACGTCGTACGGGATTAATTTCCCCCAAAAACAACAAACCCATAGATATGTGTCGAAGCTCACTATTTCGGTCTGCGCTCCACCCCACTCTGTGTGTGCTGCTGCATAGCGATATTGAAACTGGAACTGGTTTATTGAGGCAGTATAACTAGATCAGTTACTGCACAGAAACATGCAGTTTTTGACTGCATGGAATAGTGCAGTAACTACTTGAAATGGTGCTGTGCAGTTACCATATATGTACTCAATATAATATTTTCAGCAGCTAGTCGGAACTTCCTTGAGATAGTTATGCATTCGTGGAATGACAGTATCAGCTCATATATCTTAAGGTAAGGGTAGATACTAAGGAGCAATACTGGCTGTAACTAGTTTAGTTCATGCATCTTATACGACATTTGTATTATCAAGGTTTCTTAATGACAGATACACACTGGCGGCCTGATATCCGCTACCGGTTACTTCCGTAATATACAACAACAATGAAGGAAACTAGTGGATACAATAACCAATGGTGAAACAACCACCTGGCATGCCTGGCTGTATGACCACACCGCTTAATTGAAAATTCTGCTTAATCAATTGGATTGTGAAATGACAAATCTCCTAGAATGCCTCGACATGTTGCTTTCTGAAATATAGGCGGTGACGTATTATAACCCCACACCACCCTTCGACCATTTCATCTACGATATTCTTCTGAACTAATATGATCAACACCTGATTGTCTTCTCAACACCAAAATAGCCATAACATGCGCATACTTGATGTGGTAAGTGGTAAATCTCTCTCCATTTATAAATGTTAAATGTAAAGCAGCTGTAATATATTAGGCTTTCTCTCGACACCAAGCGGTATTATGAACGAAACCATTCTGGCCTTTGGCTAACGTTATGATGGCTATGGTAGAAAATAACAATACCATCTCATGCAGTATTTGCCCAATTTGATTGCAACACGTTGTATGTGTCAGTGAATGGGATTAAATGCCGAACTTTTTGTTCACTAACGCGGATGTTATTACAATGACAGAATGAAATAATAATAACAAAAAATCCCACCAGTCAGAAAAGGACGATGTTCACCATGCCCAGTGTAGGGCTAACCAGGTGAATGGCTGCCCCGATGAATTGCTGAACATGAATCATAATCGGGGGCATGAAATACGAACATATAAGTAGAGACATGGTCATAAAGATCTATTTCCACCTGGTTATTGAACTCGGAGCTCATAAATTAAGCGAATGGCTTACCAAGTGCGAGGCGGTGCCCGATAAAAGAAAAACCATATGAATGTCTGCCCTGTGGAAATGCTTAACGTGAATGACTCGTGAGCATGAAATACAAATATATATGTAGTTAGTAACGTGGTCATAAAGACTTATGCCCTCGCCGCAACAGGTTAGCGCATATCGGAGTTTGCGAGTGGTGATGCCCAATCTAAAAGTCAACTCCGTTGAATGGCTGCCCCGTTTTAATTGCTGTACATGTGCGTGAATGACTCCTGGCATGAAATACAAAGAATATGTAGTGACATGGCTATAAAGATTTATGCCCTCGCCATAACAGGTTGATGAAAATTGGAGCTTGTAAAGCAGCAATTACTTTGAACCACAATGGACTGATCGTCACTGCTGCCGTTTTTTACATCCCGTATAGGTGTGAGTATGTGACTGAACACCTTACCATTACTCCAAGTAAAGCATGGTTCGATGGTATACTCGTAAGGGAGTTGATGCAGGGCTATGGTGAAGTACTCATGAAGTCCAAAACAAAACAATGACAAGTTCAGACTCCTTATGATGCGACAGGTCGTCAGATACATGGCAGAATATTGCAGTGTAAATGCAAAAAATTAAAGGAATACAAGTCGGGTTACAACATCATGTAGCTCAAAAACAACTGAGGCGCAACTGGTGGCTTCTTCACACGAAATACATATAATTACTTATAAAGTGTACAGGCACGAAAGAATTGAACAGCGAGCTACATACAGATATTGAGGCTAGAAACACTATGCGTTCATACACTAGTTATGAAATTGACCTAGCGATGAGAACCGCCTACACTGAAGAAGAAAACAGGAGCATGATAGTAGCGGAATAAAAGAGACATCATGATTGAAGTCAGTAGACCATTATGTTACAGCCTGATACTAAATGTAATCGATTGAGCATGTACCTCACATAAACGGCTGGTCAATAATTTGATCGAAATCGACCCAAATTAAATACGAGTTGTCGGAGAATGAACTCTCGAGGGTGCTAAAAACCATGCCTGAATATATAGTGATAGATACTCGGACGAGGCAGAGAAAGTGCCAAACGCTGTTCTGACAAGTTCGAGATGCATGCAACTTTCTCTAACGTGTTACTCATGAATGGGCTTACAAACAATACGTCGAACAATACACACTGTTGCCATTATTGATAAGATATTCAAGCGGGTAATTCCTACTGATGATCCAGGTAGGTAGGTAGAGTTAATCTAGCCTATCCTCTTAGATGCACATGTATAGCCTATTTTCTCGGCTGCAAATGATTGCAGAGTATATTCTTGACTTGACAACCAAGGGCCACATGGCGTAGTACATCATACTCCAGTCTCGCCCTCATGTAGGTCATCAGCTGCTGATAAGAGGAAGACTTGAGCAAGGGCATCATGGCTCCCCATATAGGACTTGGGACTTCTGGTAGACTGGCTAATAGACAGCTCCGTACATGCCATAGGATGCATACCAGCTCCAAAGATACATCTGGGTACATATGGCTTCCAAACTGATCAGCTGGTTCCCTCTGGTCCGACTGATACTCTGAATTTTCATCTGACACCATAAAGCACTGCCACTACCATATGAATACAGCAAATAATCCCGAGTTGCCCTATTCCCGAGGACCGAATCTCGCCAATAGGAGGATGCTAATTGTGATTAGTGTCACATATTACTCATAAACATTGTTACGCGGAGGCCACTTCAGTAGGTATGCTTGCATTAAAGGAATTGTGACACTGGTGAAACATATCTGTGCACTGCGATAATTTGTTTCCCTTTCATAAACATAATGTTGTATTTTGAGGCATCCTGACCAAATAGCTACATATTAGGGTTATATACTGGTTAGAACTAACAGCTGTCGCACCATGATCGAAAGAAAGATGGGTTATCAACACAGTTGTCAATTTCCACATTCCGCGAGACAATGCTCAGAACTTCCGTGCAGAAACCGTGGGACTTCACATGCAGGCTTGTGACTACAGGGCTATTCCACCAAGCGCCTCCACTCAAAGTTTCTCAAATTTGGCGATACATATCGCATGCTGATAGCAAAATACGAACGTAGCGTGCACAATCTATGGCGCTACGTTTCGTAACTTGTGTCTAATTCCGCTTAACCCGGGGCTAGGGGCCGTATGAACCCATGTACTTCAAGATCCTCATGGTACTCATATGAACAGTCACAATCAAAGCGTGACTGAGATACATCTTTTTTAGATGACGACTCTATAACGAATATTATGGATTAAGAATACTGATCAGCGATACGGATTTGATATTTTTGGAACATCATGATGTCTTGCCGGCATCATTGAAAACTGTTGACCGCTTCTCTCTTGCAGGAAACAAGCCTATGTTTATGTATACTATGATTGTCTTTTTGAATTTGGTGCTAATACTGTTATGTGGAAAATGGAATAGATCTTTGGATTATGGACGCGGATATTCTCTAATGGACGACGGCTGGATTATGAATGACGGACTAGACGCTTGTAATTGCATCCATATTCTGCTTACTAAATTTTTCAGCATGCTGTCGAAAGGCTCGTGTGCTGTCGCCATGTGTATTTGAGGTGGAGGGTTATTTCTAGTCGTATTCATCTAATTGCTTCCCGTTTTCGTTGACGATAAATTCGCAGTATTGTCGAACTCTCATCTGAATTGTTTACACCGGAAACGCATGTCCGCAAACTGCCTGCCCAACCAATCGATCAAATGAAATGGCGGCAAAAAACTTCTGGTAGAACGCCTCGTGGTTTACTCACTAACGATCTTTCGGTTTCAATAATTTACAGTAAGTTGTTTGCATAACTCCCATGATTGGGTAAAAAGAGATCCCGCCGAACCGTACAATATTCTGGTGTGAAAGCGCGCCCTCGTGTCGTCAGGCGTCGAAAATAGTAGGCAAAGTTCGAGTCCAAACGCTGGGTGACATTCTTGGCGAGGCGGCAGACAGAGTGGTCGAAAACAGGACCGACAATCGTTCTAATCCCCATATGATGCGAAAAAAACAATACATACACGTAATACGGGATGATTAACAGTCTCTTCGGACGAAGCACTGAAGTAAGATGGATAACGTAAACTTCGATAAAGTTCAATAGATTTGGGAAATATAAATCCATCGAGGCTTTCCGCCATAGCTGCTCACCGGCTCGTGCCCATGATATCAATATCCATGCTACAGGTTTCACGTTGGTAATAATACATGTGGCAGGGCCCACTGAGCTGGACAGGCTAAGATGTGTCTGTGAGTTTACAAATTGCTCCTAACATATTAGGACCCCCAAAAATATTTCAAATTTGCTGATTGCATATATTCTTGAGTTCAATCAATCAAATTTGCAGTAAATTCCCAATAAGGTTACCGGTACCAATCTCTTTATCTAATAAAAATTCACTATAAATAGTCTGAACGTTTTATCAATCTGATTGCAATAAAATTACCAAAGATGTATCACAGTATAAATGATGATAACTTTTCGTCACAGTGTAACAGGGTTCCATAAAATATTTCAAATTTGTCAGTGTTCCTGATGTCACAGGTTATGGGAATTCTATATACATGTATGAGGCCCCCTGTAGGAGGCACTTAATGTCAAAAATAATTGTACACCTGGACGGTTGAATTATGCACTTCAAATTGTTTTGGGTACTGTGTTCCAGGAAACCCCACTCTATTTTTTATGTTTGTGTTGTTGTAGTTTTGAAGTGTGATGGGGAGAGGAAACAGTGGTGTTCTAGGAGTGTCCAATATTGTCCAATATCTGGAAAGCTAATTCAGGAGCAGCCGAACGGATTCCGGGTGTAGCATATGACGAAGAGGGAATAGCAGCAGGGGGCAATACTCCAGGGTTCGGGGTCGAATCTGCACTAGCAAGCTGACTCTCTGATCCAGCAGCAGCACCATGTAGAATGGAGCTGTAATATATCTTCTGTTGGTCAGATATATCATTGTTGTAGCTCCGAATACTCCGAATGTTCATTCCGATGTCCAGATATTCGCATGATTTCCCTCACTTCTACACCGGCATGAGCTAACATGATGACGGTGCTTGCTCTTACACAGTGATTTGTGTAAGTCTGACTAAGCTGAGTCGCAATTGACAAATGTTTCATGATTGTATTCAGAGTATTTTCCCCTACTGGTCTACAAGTATACCAGGTTTCATCATCGGCTGACACCTTGGCTTTTGCTTGCTGAAACAATATGTCATTTCCTCGGTCACGCTTATCCAGATATTTCTGAAATGACCTAACAGGACAAAATTTATCCCCAGTAGCATACATCTTGGTTTTGCTCTCAAAGTCACCATCTTTCAAATTGTCACCAGGATGGTTCTTGGTCGCTTCATTGTAGGCCATCTGAGTGTATTCCTTTCCAACATCATGTTTCTTCAAGAGAAAAGAACTAGCCTTCAAGTTGCGTAGGTTTTCACATCCTCTGCGAGCAAAACCCAAAATCAAAATTCAAACCACACCCTCTGCTGCAGACTACGGGGACTGTTGGTGGAAAGTTGACCAGATGATTGTAATTTCACTAAGTCGCCATTTGAAATGGGTTGATGATGTTGCGTCCGGTCATATCCCTCTCGCTTCAGCTTCTTGAGCATTGACTTGAACATAATATTTGATTTATGGAAGTCCCCATCATCAAGGATTGACAGTGGTTTGCTATACGGCGGAGTACGCAGATGTCTGTTGATGGATGCACGTATATTCCGACGAATGTACTTAAGGAATACAAAGCTCCCTTCGCATTCCCGGCAGCCCCATAGAATCCTCTCAAACAACCACCAAGCTTCTCTTCAGACATCGCCTCAAAGTTTGGATCCTCACCAACCTCAGTTTGAACAATTCATCATCATCGCTATCAATTACTATATTAAAATTCCCCATTTCTGCATCCGATTCGCTGTTGAAAATAGAATTATACTCAATCTCCATCTGTCCCTTCTCGGAGGCCGCCATGACTGTTTACAAAATGCAGTCGTCACAACTAGGTCGCGGAGGGATACAGACAAGGGAACAGGCTTGGCGAATTTGAGGCGGTTATTGTAAATTTTATGGTCGGAAATATGTATAGCCGACCAATCAAATACACGGGTACAATCAACTGGCATTAGAATATGTTTTCCTGGGCTTTGGTCGACAATCTACCTGTATTTGAATTCGAATTCGATACCACTTAAGATTAACTATCATTAATCTATGCAAATTTCAAGCAAACATGCAATAAAAACTATGTAAACACAAGCTAGATTCCCGTAAAAGAGAATCAGTCAGCAGTGTTCAATGACGTCGGCAATTAAGACCTCATAGTGTTCCTATATAACACACTCTCCCACCTTTCCCCTCTACACGTATCGATGTTTGACCACTGGATTAGTTTATTTGCTCGTGCATTGTATCTGGGTTGTAGGAAATGTGTTTTCTCATTTACGTGTTTTTTATGTGTGTTCGTGTGTGTTTAAACATAACTGAACTAACCAGACTGAACGACCGAGATTCCGGTCAGTTCCACGCTGACAGATCGGATATTGAATATAACTGACTAGATTTGCTATTTGTACAAAATCGACAGCATTGCCCAGCTATTCTGCAATACGAACACGGTATCTCTAGGTTTTACGGAAACAGATTCTCTCAAAATCCTCATCTTACGCAGGGTTTACTTTAATAATTTAGAGATAGTTGACGTTTCAGCGTGTTATTGGCCACTGCCATTTGCGACTCTGATCAGCACGTGATCTCAAGCCATTGTTGACCATTCTTCGACGGCTATGGCTTATGTTATATTCTAGTGCTTTATATGTCCATTGAGTTAATGTCATAGCTCCATCATTAAAAAGACAGGGTATCAGGTTCTGAAACATAATTGCATTGAGCGGATAAAGTCAGTAATGGAGATAATATTTTGCAGCTCAAGTGAGTACACGTAAGATATAGTCTGGCACTCCGCAATCCGTAAATCACGATCGTGTCCATATGGAACCAGTTAATTTGAGAACAGGTCATGCAGATAGAGGGCTAAATCAGTCAACATTTTCCCGCGATATTTAGAAGGAAAGTTTTTGCCTTCCGGAGTCGACACCCAAGTTACAATTATCTTAAATCAAGTGAAATTCCGAATTTATCGCAATGATTATATTACCTATGTGATTCGTCGTGCTATGTCGAATACATGTACATATCAGTGGGCGTACCTCTCCAGCGATTGAGTGCAAAATAACGTACACACCCGGGGGGCATTATGCGCCGTCATCGTCAGATTTCACCATAAGAAAGTTAAAATAGAGGCAGTGTGATAATACCAGATGAAGCTCATTGAAATTTCAGGTTTCTAGTTCCTTAATCGTCAACAGTAGGCATACAATTATGATGTAAGTCACGATAAGTTGAATACCTTTTTAAAATAGCCATTTATAAAAGAAGGCGAATGTTTGAAATTAATTTTGTTAAAACCCGAATATATTCACAATGAAAAAGTTAACAGTGTACAACTTATTATATTTGGAATCATTGAGAAATGCGCTTGCAAGAAATGTATGCATTACCAGAGCTAGGAGGCATATCTCTAGCTGTATAAAGATAAAGTGTAGACGGTATGCTATATTGTCTGCAGATGAGCTCAGTATTCTTAAAATATAAAATATCAACCGTTTTATTGAAATAGAAATACTATTGTTGACTGGCGTCTCGAAATTGTGACTTGTCCGTTTAGAGTATATTCACATAGATTAGGCGCGTCGTATTTCCCGCGACAGAAGGCAACAATGTGTCCCTAACTTCCAACCGTTACCGCTCGTATGGAAATACCAGTCAAAATGACGAACCTTCAGAGCTAAGCACTATCGATATTATCCATAAAAAAAGAAAACAGCATTCAACTTGATCGTTTTTGTGTGTGCAATTTTTATACATTTATCATTAGATATGGGGAGCTCGGTGTTACGACAGCAAGAATCAGACCAGCTTTCAACAACCATTTTAATCACATATTTCCCTTCAAAAAACGAATAACAAGGAATAGTTTGCTTACTAATTCCGTTTTCTGTTTGTCAATGGAGAAATTAAGCGTACAGGACAGTTTTCTGATTAAAAGTTTGGTACCATTCTGAATAAATGTGAATGCAACTGTCCAACTATACCGAAGCGGTCCGGATAGATCTATCCACAATCCTGAACCTGACAAATCGTCATTAAAACTCACGCCTCAATAGTATGGATTATGCTCTAACGGCACTTGGAAACTGGAAATCTAGAAGAGCATTCAATATGGATAACAGGTCCTGCATTTGTCATCGAACGAAATATTGCGAAACTAAGAGAAATTGTGTAATATCACGCTGAGCAACATACTAAAATAAAGGAGTTATCTGGTTATCCGTACAAAACGTCATTTTAATCTATTTCTCCAGCTTTCAAAAATACCAATAGAAGAGATCTTGGAATAATTTTGAACAAGATACAAATATTTATTTAAAGTCGAAACTGGTACAAAAGTTATAAACATTAGCACAGATGGCTATTTGTCGACTATAAAACAAGATAATAAAACAATATACATGTATAGTAATCGATACAGTCTATGAATGGACTTATGACTTGCACAACTGGCGTTTACATTCGATCCCTTTAAATGATCTTAATTTAGCTTTAAAAATGTTTAGGGAAGATGACGTACGGGTTTCCAATGGTAGACTATTCCATAGTTTCGGGCCATAATAGCGCAGTGAGTTTATTCCAAATCTCGTTGATTTCACCCGAGGAACATGAAGTTTTCTATGACAATATGACAATATAAAGCAGCGAAAAATATCCATTCTTGCAGACTCAGTTAAATATGAAGACAATCGTTTCAAAGCTCCTAAATACCTGTTTGCCTTGGCTTTTAAATGTATAATATGGCAGCTAAAGTTAAGCAAGTGATCAAAAATAGTCTCTGGGAGAGTTATCTTATTTTGGCTTTGAAGTTCCAAATCACCAACGGTTAATACAAGCGACTGCAGTTCCCTATCAGGGCTGATAATGAAGAATTGAAACTTATCAGGATTAGCTAACATATAATTTCGTTCAAACCATCTGATAGCATTTTCAGTTTCAGATTCAAGGATGGCAGTTATTTCAGTTACAGATTGTTTGTGTTCTGATAAAGATGTCATCGGCATAATTCGATTCCAGTATTCTAGAAGTCGTTAAAAGAAAATCGTTTAAAAATACATTAAAACAGTTAGGGCCTAATATCGAACCCTGTGGAACTCCTGAAAGAAGAGTCTGCCAGTAATTTACATCATGTCCAACTTTTACCCTCTGTTTCCTATTACTCAAGTAGTCGCTCAATAAATTTGTAGCACCTTCCGAGAATCCATATGCTAAAAAATTAGCAATAAGAAGCCTATGTGATAGGCCATCGAACGCTTTAGGTAAATCCATACATACAGTCCCTACATATTCTTTATTGTCTAGAGTGGTCTTCCAAGATTCAAGTAAATGTATAAGAGTTGTCTGACAACTATGCCCTGTCCTGTATGCCGAAAAAAATGTAGAGAAAAGCTTATCAAAATGGGGTTTAATTTGATCTGCTAGACATCGCTCAAATATTTTCGATGTAGCAGTTAAGACGTTAACTGGGCGGTAGTTGGATTTGTCTAAGCCGTCTTTTGTTTGTAAATAGGTGAAACTTAAGCTATCTTTAGCTGATTTGAGAAAGTGCTTGCTTGAATCATTTTGTTCACAACATTTGCAATTGGCCTACTTATGCAATCCCTACTAAATTTAAGAGCCAATGCAGGGATGTTGTCAAAACCGCAACCCTTTTTCACGTTTAAATCATCAATGATTGTGCTGATCTCTTTTTCAGATGTAGCTTTAAAACTAAACGGGGGAAAGTCTCCGAGTTTATCTCTGGTGTATTCCTTAATAAAGGTCACACTTGGGTGATTTTCAATATCAATGGTTGCTGGTGTATCAAAATAGCTAGTATCTGTAAAATACGAGTTAAAAATTTCTGCAACATCGGCAGGATTTGATACAATTGCTCCATTTTCTGACATGTATTTGTGTAGATATCTTATTTGATTTGCTTGAAAGGTAAGGTTTTACAGTTTTCCAAAACACAGCAGGTATGCAATCTTCATCTCTAAGTTTTTCCTGTAAATAAGTTCTCAAGGATTTTTTGCGGAGATTAGTACAATGATTTCTCATTTTTCTGTAGTTCTCTCAATTTTTATTCGATTTAACTTTGTCATATCGATTATTTAGCTGATTTCGTTTAAAAATGGCTTTTCTCCATTTAGAATTTATATGTGGAATTTGTTCTTGGGGGATCTTTTCCAATTTCCTAGGAGCATGCTGATCTAAAATATCCAGATACATTGTTTCAAAAAACCAATAATTATCGTTTACATCATCAACAACCTCGCCCACATATGTGCCTTTGATGTATCGACGACCATCATACTGTGATTCTTGGCTGATGTAGTTTCTTTAGATCTTGTTATACGCAGTACCACCAATAGAATCAATCGATTTATTATATAACAGGTCACACAAAATTATGTACATAATCATTGAAAACGCGCAGTAAAAGTGATCGGAAAATCACCATAATGCTGATTCAAATCACTCCAGTTTTACGCAATTATCCTGCATATCCACGTGTTTTGTTCTGCACTATATGAATTCATGTTACTTTGGAATCAGATGCCCAATCATATATCTAATAAATTAGAGTGCATGCTCTACTCCCATTATGAAACCGACACAGCGTTGAATTTCAACCTGTCACACAAACTGCATTCATCTTTCTGAATTTAAAGGTTATTCGATGCTTATTCGTCGGTTCCTATATCAGCGATCGAATCTAACATAAATGTATTACATGTAGTTTTTCTAGACAAATAGAAAGGATGTGTTTGAAGGCAACGTTTAAAGAGGAACTTCTGCATGGCAATACCGCTCTCGAATGTAAAACTGTCTTTTAATTTCATTATCACTCAGATTCAATTTCTAGTTTTCACTATCAAATGGTGTGGTTCAGCTCATATCAACAACCACAATCCAGTCCATGTGACATAACCATAATACGGCCAAACGCTATTGTTAGATGCACCGTTGTGCCGTTTTGTTGAGGTGTTGGTTACCAAGTGACGCTGTGTACATCTATTATTATCTGAATTATTGAAGCGCACATGTGTCAACGAGAAATATGTATACATACCATTTGGCCCAAGCTTCGAGTCTCAGAGATTTGCACTCTGTAACAAATTACTGCCAATTGATTTCGTGAGAGCGAGTTTGATCGTTGAAGCCAGACATTGAGGTTCCAATTGCACCGATGTTGGTAAGGATTTTTAATCAATGTCACTGGGACAGAGTTACAAAAAAGTGTAGGTTGAATATAAGAAAAGAACTCTGGGTCAAGAGTTCCTTAAGTGTCCGTATGTGACTTTAAACGTAATTGAGATAACCACAATGGACGACCCAGAATCTATTCAGCCACAGGCACCGATGGAGTTTCCTATGTTGAGAATATTGTCCTATTGCCTTATTCTTGCAATATGAACTAGAAGACGTGGACTTCGAAAGGTCGTCGCAATTGGAGATATGCATTTGACGTTAATGGTACACGGTTAACGGTATAATTGCGTTCCAAGATTCAGTGGTGAGACCGCACTGCTATGATGTAGTGTTAGAGCTTCCTCGCTCAAGCCAGATATTCTGGTACCAACCCCGGAGTTATTCTCTAACAAGGAACCTAAGAGACATCGACTATGTACCAAATAAAGGCCTGCAGCCAGTAAACGTAATTTACTGAAGGTAGACATGAAGTTCGAAAAATTCGAAACTTTGAGATATGACAGTTCTCTTTGAGATAAATCTCCACAATCTGTGTGAAAATCGGGTCTCAGGAAAGCCTGGTTCCATATATATTGCTAAAAACAATATTGTCACTCATCACTGAATTCGTTTGACTGTTGTGGTTTTTTTCTTTCACCACCCAGCTGCAATACATAATTAAATTTGGCATGCAAACATAAATATGAAGAAGAAATTCCCATTCACATCATATGCAGCAGGAAATGAAATGGAAAATTAATTTGAGCATACACATTTCTACCCCATTCTAGGCCCTATGCATTGAACAATTTGAAATAAGTATCTGTCTGTCACACATTTCGAGGGAACGGGGTTTTTGGCAATATATCCAAACCATCTTTTTTCGAGGCAGTGTAATTACACAAAGTATCTCCATGTAATTTGTACTTTTTTTATTCTAAAATTCCAGGGAAATCTTTTCAGAATCTCCAAAAATCTCCAATATCTCGGATGTTATTTTTAAAGCACAATGACCTTGGGCTCGCAATGTGTTAACATTGACACTCAAGTAAAACTTGAATATGCAAAATTGTCAGGGCGAAACGTCAAACGTGTGCTCAAAATTCATTCGAAATACTAATTTGATCTGTTTATTCGCAGACGAAAACAAAATAAACCTTCTTAAGGATGTCCGCTGGTGGTTTTTGAATTTGGCAGCCATTTTGCCTGTTTTTCTATTGGGTTATCTCCCTTTCCTAGGTTAAGAGATGGGGATTTCCTTTAAAAGCCTTCCAGCCGAGAATTTTGCACACCAACATCCATCCAATTTGATAAATTTTGATAGACATTGTGATTATCTGCAAACAGTTAGAATATAAGAAAAAGTTAAATACTATATATATGAATTTTTCATGAATATGCTTCAAAACTAGGGCTATTCCCTATGCTTTCTGGGTTATCAAATTGAGCATGGGTCAGTCCACTTAACGTTGTCTACAGCTAAAAAATGGACACCAACCTATATTTTTTTCTTTGTTTTTCCTCATATTACACAATTATGAATGCAACAACACACATTATTCAAAAAGTTAATTACTTTGATTTACCACCAGCAGACATCCTTAAATGGGAAAATCGACTCAAAATATCTTCAACATCATGCCAGATCAGATCAGATCAAAACTTTGTTATAAGTGGTAATAGAATATCCCTATATTGTATTAATATTGTTTACGCATGTTGTCTATGGGCAGCAGATGCTTTAATACGTATACTTCGATGGCCATTCTCTCAAGTGGTTGCCAAATTCTCGCACATGACTGGAGACTTTTTCCGGATGGGGAGTTGGCACACAAATGCAGATACCGTCCGCTAGGTTCAATATATCTTTCCCAATCAAATTTAATGTATTTATATTGATGAACTGATCGGTATGTAAGTTACTATCTTGGATGGAAGTATTGTGAGGTTATATAAATTATTACAGCGTGGAAAAAATAATGAACAAACAGAACATAATTTTCAACAATATTTTGTAAACCATCACATTAGATTACGGTTATATAGTGTTCGGTCCTAGCATACATTGCCCGTCATATTATACACTACTCGACCAATTGACAGCAAGATTACTTGAGAAATGCTTATTTTATACCATATTTCACGTTTTCTCTCATTTTAACACAAGCTTCCATGATGACAGCTATTAAACTGGTAGAACAGACACTTACATTTTCGGTTAGTGTTTTTTTAATTATCGCTTCAGGGTTTCGGAAGAAAAAGATAAGAACAGGAAACCTATGTTGTACTGGGATGGAGCGAAATCTGATGTTAAGGCCTGTTGGGAAACCAGCACGAACACTATCTCATGGACCAGCGCAGTGGACATAAAATGTCATGATTGAAAACTGCGACGAGAATACATTTGCGCACATCCTGTTATGCCGGCTGTTCCATATACATTGATGTTATTGAGGGTAATTATGCCATCGTTCTGGTATAAATAAATAGCCATCAGTCTATGTTAAATGGTTGAAATGCCAACCGAACCTCCAACTACTGAGAGCAAGAAAATAAAATTATCGCTTTCCTATATTTACTACTGCCAGGGCTATATCCCCAACGGAAGATTTACGCGGAGCGTTGTTTCATTTGACGACCGTTCTAGGACCATTAGCGGCTCATTGATTTACTCCACTGCAATGAACTACGTCTATAATAGGAAAATTTATATGGCAAAATGTTCCAAGAGTGGAACAGAGCTAGTAATAGAGGTTATGCTTCACAGCGTTTCCTACTTCATTTGTCAGCCTCGTCCTGTTGCCCAGGGGGTATACTCAAAGGAGCTGTCCAAAGGATTTCAAGACAGGTTCTCATCCTGTGTGACAAATTGGAATATATGATGTGAACTACTTTTCACTTTATGTGGCTGGCACGTTTACATATTGGGAATCTTCATGCAGTGGTTATCTCATTTTTTTTGATGAATAAAAAATTCCGACGTAAACAAAATAAGTGTGAGTAATTTGCCAGTAATCCAGCATCGCAGAAGGCTGCCCAATATACCGGTCATCGATTCCTCAATAGTTACACAGTATAACATTCTTTCTTATTGAATATAACGGAGAAATGGGCAAAAATCCTGATTTTGTGAGACGGATTGTCATAAGGCGCGGTTAATACACTACAGCTTTATCCGAACCTGGTCCGAACCAGGACCGGGTCTCGCCTGTTTACAGAAATTAGAGGGTTAAATTCATGCGGATAAGTTTTATCCGGATAATTTTGACCTGGCAAATATTGTTAAGTAAATTTGACCCAGATAATTTGTAGTGTAAACGCAATTGGCGATTTTACCCGGGTCAGATTGACTCGCCTGTATGGGCGCTGCAGGGCACTGCGACTGCCTCAGTTACCAGGGCGTCATTTTCGAACAGACAATCATCATGTCGCAAGTTACAGAAATAGGCCAAACTGGAGCGAAATAAAGAGTTAACGTTGCTGAGTATTTAGAAGAGGGTACATCGTTGGCATAGGTTTACAAAATGGATACCACAATTGGAGCGATATGCAAGACGACGCAAGACGACGTCTGTTGACTAAAAAGCAATCATATGACTCTACAGGAAAGTATCCATCGACACCTCACATTCAGATCCGAGAATACGATGGATTCTCAGACGTAGCCGGAGTATCTCAGCTGTTCATGTGGAGACTATGAAGTATCACACGGCCCCTGGCACTGGCTTTAAGATATCTGATGGAGAAAACGCCTCAATATAGGGCAAATGAAAGAATACACAGAAAAACTAACCTGTAATGCCCGACGTCGTACGGCTTAAATTTCCCACCAAATCAATAAACCTACATATATTTGTCGAGTGACATGTACAGAGGCGGGCCTCGGGGACTAACAGTCCTTCTATACTGATTATATGTGTGAAATTTAGAGAAAATGTTCTGAAACGAAAGTACCTCCAAATAATTTAATGCCCCATTTCACGGTGAACAACGCTTTGACGTCAAGGCGGTCTTCCGTGAATAACGTCATTAGAACGGAATCGTCATCACTTTGTGGCGTTCACATTCATGTTGTAAGGTCACAGTACCCGACGAAGTCAATGCTGTTTGCACCTGTTGTCGCCAGGAATTGAGAAAATAGACCGAAATATATAAGAGATGATGGCTGAAATCCTGTTCAGTCGGACAGCCACTTCACTTTAACGACGTCAGAACGGCAAAATCGCCGAAAGTGAAACGATCGGAAATCGAACGTCGTTGTAGCATAGGTGGCGCTGCAAAAACGTTTGTGAAATTTGACGAAAAATGCATCGTAGTAAAGTGTTGCCTGTAAGTTGTGGAGGAGTAAAGTCGGTTAAATTTTATGAAAATTATGCATATCACTGAATTTAATAGTAAATAAAGTTGTCCCATCCGAGTTTATCCAAGTTGTGATTTGGACTTTTAGTAAACATACAATTCATGAAGCAAATGACGGGAATTAAATGCCTATGTATGATTTCAGAACAAACGCATCCTCCAACTTTCAGCGAGTGAATGAAAATTGCAGAACAAAGTACGTTCTCTTCACAACCTCACTGTGGAAATTCGATGCGTTTCGCACACGGGTTGCCGATATTCGGCTTCATAGCGGAGGTGTCTCTTTGCAATTGGAATCCTCGTATTTCTCACTGCGCGGCGATATATTCTTTCGCACAGTATAGGTTCCTACTGGTGGTTACTTTGCTACACAAATAGTCTGTCGGTAATTTAGTCAACTTAGCAAATACTTTTTGAATATTTTTTTTATTAATACTTTTGAGAAATTGATATTCGAACTTTATTATTTCCAAATTAAATAATTCGAATTTCCACACTGTTACACTACATTGCTTTTGTGTCCTATTTTATGGGAGCGATGGGGGGGGGGGGAGTTATAGTTACACATTCATTACCGGTACCGCATCCGTTTTGCAAGCATATGCCAACGATGTACCGTGATCGTTTTCAAGCATATCAAGGATTAGAGGCCTAGACTAAATCCGTGAGCATACGTTGTTACTGTTTACATGTCACTGTTGTAACAAAGCGCAATATGGTGATTTCCGATTATATGACTTAAAGGAGTACTTACCTTATCTTATATATGTTCCTATTACAAAGGTTAGACTCTTAAAAAAATATAACCAACTATTTTACTTTCGTTGAGGGCGATAACCTTTTAGTTTTATTACAATTTTTGAAGTCATGTTTCCGCTTTGAGGTCGACGTGGGCGCCGTCATATTGTCTGTGGGATGACGTGACTGATGACGTCAGCATTCAGGACAACATCACGGCTAACGTTTGATCTAGGGACGTTCCAACTAGGACATTTGAATTACTCTGGGTTTAAGTTTTAATTCGAGGAAACAACTGGCGCGGCAAATCCCACGGGGGAAATTCCTAAAAGGAAATTGGTTTAGGTTATCTTCGGCAACTGAAAAAATTCTGCCCGATTAAATTTGGTCAAAATTTGAAACTGAGCGGTAAATTAAAAGAGCGCAATTGTCCAGTGATCTCAGTTGAACGACGATGCTTCTAAGTTCATAAACATTCTCATGGTTACACTTGAACTACTAAAATCAACCAGAACGTCATTGAATTTACTAGGTTCCTTCTTCTGCGAATTATCGGCATGACCAGCACGATCAGCCTTAAATCTCCATGACGTTGTGACGTTTTTAGATGAGTATAAACTGACTTCCGCTCATCTAAAAACGCAATGGCGGCGCCCAGTGCACGCCGTTGCGAGCAACAAATAGTCAATATTTCCTTTATTTCGCATTCTGTCAACATAAGTTTTATATAATAAGGTTTGGAATACGATTGCTGATAAATATAGTCACACTCAAAAATAAGGTAAGTACTCCTTTAATCACTGATTTGTTGGTACTCATTACAAACTATGCGAATGTCCTCCGTGACAAAAGGTGTATTACACAGAATTTTCACATACTAGATTAACAGAATTTCTGCCATCATCATACATTTCGGTCCATTTTCTCAATTCCTAGCGACAACGCAGGTGCGAACAGCGATAACTTCGTCAGGTTCCATGACGTCACAACACAAATGCGACAGCCACAAATGATGACGTTTTTGTTCTAATGACGTGACTCATGGAAGACCGCCTTGACGTCAAAGCGTTATTCACTGTGAAATGGAGCATTTAATTTTGGTACTTCCGTTTCAGAAAGAAAAGAAAAAAACCGGAAGATTTTTCTTCTTTCGAGAAGTTTTTTTTTATCATCGTGTTTTAGTGAGTGATTGCTCTCTGCCAAAGCTATATTCACATTCACATGTACATAGATAACACATGCTTTTGTTTTGTATTTCAGTATTTTACTGTTCCATTTATATTTTATTTACTCTTGCACTCTGCCATATCTGGTGTTCGTACAATAAAATCTTGAAATCCATTTTTGTCCCGTGGGGCTCCCAGGATTGACCTGGGGTGTCGTGCACACTCCAGGTCATGGTAAGAATAGGCCTCAGCCCCTCCGTGAGCTTCTGGTCAGAGGCTACTAACTGGGGCATTCGTGGAGTTCCCGTGTGTGAAAAGGAATATGACCCCACCCATGGGGTCCCGGATCTTGAAAGGAATAGGACCCTACCTGTGCGGTTAACGGGTGTGAAAAGGAATAGGAACCAAACGTCGTGATATGACTGAAATAGTGTTGAAAGCAACGTTAAGGTGGCTCCCTGGTTACAAGAATGGCTGTTCTGCGCAGCTTTTTGCGCATAGCAATTACCTCCCTTGTAATCGTACTTTTGTGCGCGAATGGATAGAATGAGATACTGTGACATGCTGCGTTTACTAAGCATCCATTGTGACGTCATGACGTCGAATGGCAAACTCTTTGTTGGCGTGGCATTTGTCGACGTCATGACGTTGCATTGTTGCGACTTCATGCAAAATGGCGGGAAAAAGTGTGGCAGTAAATAGATCCGGAGCCCTATTCATGCCCTTTTTTGGATGGCGACCTACCTTATATTTGAGTTATTAAAAAACTACATACTTCAAGGAATACATAGTAAAAAAATGAGAAAATTGACATGACTTTTGAATATTCTGAAAACAATTATGTCTCAAGTACTGGGTGTTTTACATAGTAATCACATTGTACCAATTTGCCACAGGTACACATTATACATGCTGAAAATTAGAAAAAAGTAAAACGCTATGCCCCAATTTTTATATCATTTTCTGATATAGGATGGACTTCCTGAGCTATACAAAAAATATGAGAAAAATGACATGACTTTGCATCTTAACCAGGGAGCCACCTTCGAGACAGTTTTCTGGCACATACATCTCGGGCAAACAGAACATATATTGTAATCCTGGTAATGTATACGACACTGGATAGAAACAATAATCTTAACCACATATTTTATCAACGCGATACCATTGCATTATTCTCCGTCTAATTCAAATACTAAAAGTGTGGAAAGTGGCAAAAAATGTGAAGAAAAATTTCACCAAGAGCTATCTCTGTCATCACGTGATAGGATGCGCGCGAAATATCATTGATTTTAATGTGCACACGAAGTGGCCGCCAGTCTGAAAATGCCCATGTAAGTGTAAACGAACTGGTATTTTTTTAACCGGATCAATTTGACCCGGTCCTGGTCCGGGCTAGTTTTGCACGGATAAAAACGTTGTAGTGTAACCGCGCCTATATACAAAACCTAGCCTTAGATCACATTTTCGCATCCACTATTTCTTTCCATGCGTTTTCGGATGACTACCGCTTATGTTAATTTTTCTCGTTCTTTTTTTCATCAGAGCCGAAGTTATGAATATCGGATGAATTGGAGCGATATGCAAGAGGTGGGTAAATTGACGTCTGGCGACTATAAAGCAACCATATGACTCCACAGGAAAGCTTCTCTCGGCACCTCACATTCAGACAGGAGAATACGATGGATTCTCAGGCGTAGTCTTAGTATCTTAGTCGTGCTTTTATTGCAGCTGTTTATGAGGAGACTATGAAGTATCCACATGGCCCCTAGCACCGACTTAAGCGGATTTAGATACGCTAGCTCGGGAGCTGTGAAAAGAGATCAGCTCAAACAACAACTCCCCTGATGCCAATGGATGAGCAACGAGGACATCTGATGGAGTAAACGTCTCAACATGGGGTAAACCTGGTAAATGTAAGAATAACCAGAAAAACTAACCGGTTATGCCCGACGTCGTACGGCATTAATTTCCCAACAAAACAATAAACCTTCAGATATTTGTCGAAGCTCACTCGTTCGGTCTGCGCTCCACTCCAATCTATGTGTGCTGATGCACAGCGATATAGGAACTGGTTTATGAGTTGCTGCACAGAAACATGCAGTTTTTGACAGCATGGAATGGTGCAGTAACCACTTGAAACGGAGCTGTGCAGTTACAATATATGTACTTCGTATAATATCTTCAGCAGGAACTGTGAACACTCTCGTGTTATGGCACATGTAGGCACCGTCGTGATATGACTGAAACAATGTTGAAAACGACGTTAAATCCTACTCACTCACTCACTCACTCTTCAGCAGCTAGTCGGATCTTCGCATATATTTCTTGTGATAGTTATGCATTCGTGGAATGACAGTATCAGTACATATACCTTAAGGTAATGGTAGAAACCAAGGAGCAATATTGGCTGTAACTAGTTAATAGTCAAGGTTTCTTAATGACAGATACACACATTGGCGGCGTGGCATCTGCTACCGGTTACTTCCGTAAAGTACAATGGCAATGGAGGAAACTAATGGATGCAATAAACAACGGTGAAACAACCACCTGGCTGTTGTAATGGCGGCACAGTATGACCACACCGCTTAATTGAAAATTCTGCTTAATCGATTGGGTTGTGAAATGACAAATCCCCTAGAATGCCCCTAGATGTTGCTGTCTGAAATACAGGCGGTCGCGAATAATAACCCCACACCACCCTTCGATCACTTCATCTACGATGTTCTTCTGAAACTAATAGGATAGACACCTTATTGTCTTCTCAACACCAAAATCGCCATAACATGCGCATACTTGATGTGGTATGTTGTAAATCTATCTCCATTCAATAAATGTTAAATGTTAAGCCTCTGTAATACATTAAGCTTTCTCCCAACATCAAGCGGTATTAAGAACGAAACCAATCTGGCCTTTGGCTAAGGTTACGAAGTCGCGTCAATAGAAAATAACAATACCATCTCATGCAGTATTTGCCTATTTTGATAGCAACTAAACAAACAGACCAAGCACGTTGTGAAAAAAAGGACAAGGCTGTTGATTGACTGATTTTGTACGGGCAGAATTTTGTATTAGCAAACTTGACTGCTATAAGTTACGTGTTTGTGGAGGTGAGGTTGGGAGCACAAATGAACGGTATTGGTTAAAACGTATAAAGGGAGGTTCGACGCCATAAACTATGTCATATGTGTTGATAATTATTAATGCCAGCTCAACATCAAATAATATCGTTGAACAATCCCAATCAAGGGTGCTACATATTCTGTGGGCCCATACTCAGAACCATTTATTAGTGTTGCGGTGAACACAATTATTTGGTGTTAATCAGCACCACTTGTCTATCACAACCCCCAGCTTGCGTTAAGCGCCCCCTTTGAATCATTTAGGATTTAAATCGCGTTGCATTGCCTTGTAGTTAACTTGAACACCATGCACACATTCTGTCCCCGCAAAACACAATTCCGATCCCAATTGACGTTGTGTTCTTTTATTTTTTTTCTTCTCTACAAACATTTGTGTTGAAGAACTCAGCTGGTCAGTCACGCAGATTTGGCGATAAGAACATCATGTAGTCTTGTCAGCATCATTGAAAACTGTTGACTGCTTCTCTCCTTCAAGGAACTAGCTTGTCTTCACCTACTTTTATTATTTGCTTGATTAGATTAAGGTGCTTTTTCTATTTATGTTGTATGGCGGCTAGCTGCTAAATGTCAGTTGTAACGCCTGTATTATCACAGTGGTTTATGGTAAGTAAGAACAGATTATACTTAAGACATAATCTGGCTACGATGAGAACTTCTAAAGCAAGCAACCATGTAGAGGAGAGCTTTAATATACAGTTTCGGTCACGATGGTTTGTGACATAACATAATTCAAACGAATCATATTGATTCTTGTGTATTGCATTTTCCATGGTTCGTGAATCTTCGAATAATTATCTGTTTTCTTGGGCTTTGGTCGACAATCCACCTGTATTGGAATTCGAATACGGTACCACTTAAGATTAACTATCATTAATCTATGCAAATTTCAAGCAAGCATGCAAAAATCTATGCAAATTTCAAGCAAGCATGCAAAAAAATCTATGTAAACACAACCTAGATTCTCTGTAAAAGAGAATCAGTCGGCATTGTTCAATGACGTCGGTAAGTAAGACCTCATGATGTTCCTTTCGATGTTTGACCACTGGGTTAGTTTATTGTCTCGTGCATTGTTTCTGGGATTGTAGGAAATGTGTTTTCCCTTTTATGTGTTTTTTTTTATGCGTGTCCGTGTATGTTTAAACGTAACTGAACTAACCAGGCTGAACGAACGAGATTCCGGTCAGTCCCTGGTTGACAGATTGGATATTGGATATAGCTGACTGGATTTGCTACTTCTACAAACTCGACGGCATTGCCCAACTCTTTTGCAATACGAACAAGGTATCTCTAGGTTTTACGGAAATCGCTTCTCTCAAAATTCTCATCTTAATCAGGGTTTGCTTTAATAATTTAGAGATATTTGACGTCCCAGCGTGTTATTGGCCACTGACATTTGCGACTCTGATCGGCACGTAATCTCAAGCCATTGTTGACGAAACATAATATCATTAAGCGGATAAAGTGAGTAATGGAGATAATATTGTGCAGC
Source organism: Hanleya hanleyi (assembly GCA_036873755.1). NCBI lineage: Eukaryota > Metazoa > Mollusca > Polyplacophora > Lepidopleurida > Hanleyidae > Hanleya > Hanleya hanleyi. The sequence goes on from JAVTVY010042611.1 coordinate 124,041, forward strand.
TTAAGTGAGTACACGTAGGATATAGTCTGGCACTTCGCAATCCGTAAATCACGATCGTGTCCATATGGAATCAGTTAATTTGAGCACAGGTCATGCAGTTAGAGCGCTAAATCAGTCAGCATTTTCCCGTGATATTTAGAAGGAAAGTTTTTGTCTTCCGTAGTTGACATCCAGGTTACAATTATCTTAAATCAAGTGCAATTCCGAATTTATCGCGATTCGCCTTGTTATATCGAATACATGTACATATTAGTGGGCGTAACTCTCTAGCCATTGAGTGCAAAATAACTTACACACGCTAAGTGAATAATGCGCCCTCATTGTCAGATTTCACCGTAAGAAACTTAAAATACGGACAATATGATAATGCCAGATGAAGCTCATTGAAATTTCAGGTTTCGAGTTCCACAGTCGCCAACAGTAGGCATAAGATTATGATGTAAATCACGATAAGTTGACTACCGTTTGAAAATAGCCATTTATAAAACAAGGCTAATGTTTGAAATTTTGTTAAAATCCGAATATATTGACAACGAATAAGTTAACAGTGTACATCTTATTATATTTGGAATCCTTGGGAAATGCGCTTTCAAGAAATGTATACATTACCAGAGCTATGAGGCATATCTCCAGCTGTATAAAGATCAATTGTAGACGGCGGGTAAAATTGTCTGCAGATGAGCTCAGTATCCTTAAAATAGAAACTATCTACCGTTCTATTGAAATAGAAAGACTATTGTTGGTTGGCGTCTCGAAATTGTGACTTGTCGGGTTACAGTATACTCACATAGATTAGGCTCGTCGTATTCCCCGCGACAGAAGGCAACAATGTGTCCCTGACCTCCAACCGTTACCGCTCGTATGGAAATACCAGTCAAAATGACGAATCTTCGGAGCTACGCACTTTAGATATTATCCATAAAAAAGAAATCAGCATTCAATTTGATCGTTTTTTGTAATTTTTATTCATTTATCATTAGATATGGGGAGCTCGGTGTTACGACAGCAAGAATCAGACCACATTTCAACAGCCATTTTAATCATATATTTCCCTTTAAAAACGAATAACAAGGAATATTCTGCTTATTAATTCCGTTTTCTGTTTGTCAATGGAGACGTTAAGCGTACAGGACAGTTGTCTGATTAAAAGTTTGGTACCATTCTGAATAAATGTGAATGCAACTGTCCAACTATACCGAAACGGTCTGGATAGATCTATCCACAATCCTGAACCTGACAAATCTTCATTATAACTCACGCCTCAATATTATGGGTGATGCCCTAACGGCACTTGGAAACTGGAAATCTAGAAGGGCATTCAATATGGATAACAGGTCCTGTATTTGTAATCGAACGAGATATTGCGAAACTAAGAGAAATTGTGTAATATCACGCTGAGCAACATAATAAATGAGTTATCTGGTTATCCGTACAAAACGTCATTTTAATCTATTTTTCCAGCTTTCAAAAATATCAATAGAAGGGATCTTGGAATAATTTTGTACAATCAAATAATACGGAGAAGAAATCAATCCAAATGTTTATTGAATTTTCCTTGCAAATGAGACGGATAACAACAACTCATTTGGGAGGGGGGTGGGGGGATATTATGTCCCAATTTTTTTCACCGCAGATCCGGAGCGAAGAGACCAGAGAGCTGAAACTTTCTGACCTTTCCGAAATCTTATTGACGTCATTTGAGACTATTTGCGTAGATGTAATGCTAGGTGCAAAGGATCATGAACAAATTGAAACTGGCGTCCCCAAATTGCCTTGAGAAAGTGGTATTTTCGATCTTTTCTGTTCATTTGTCTTCATATTATTCTTCCCTAAAGTGTCACAAATGTAATTTATTTTGCTAAAACTAATCATTCTCCATCATATTAATTAGTTTTAAAGAGAAAATAGCAAAAAATACATATCGAAAATTCGGTCAATAAATAGGCGAAAAATGGCCTCGAGAAGAAGATGTCACTGTGTCGCCATCTTGTAGAGCTCGACACAAATTTATAAATGGAACATTTCAGCCCTCTACACCAACGGGTAACGAAAATAAATGTAGATGCGTGTGGGGGAGGGAATGTCCCTCTACCAGGGTGGGGCAGACCCCAAATTGCCCAGGTCTGGTCGAGTTATCCCATCTGACCTGAAATTTTGGGACCTGTCCAGGAATGAAGAGCCATGTCGCCCCCACCGCGTAATTATTTTTCTTACCCCTAGCTAGGGGCTGAAACTTATCAAACTATACTCTTGGGTCACGGTCTACCAGAAAATGTAAAAAAAAACCATATGACAGGACCAATCCTCTGAGTAAATCAAGTGTCAACCAAACATTATTGAATGCACTTGTGAGAGGCTATAGCTTTTGCAAGAAGAAACAATTAGGACTGCGGTTTTTCTGTCTACTATGTTAATTTGAAGGAATAATTTTTTTCTCCGAGTAATATAAGATTTGGGTCATTCTTATAGAAGATACAAATATTTATTTAAAGTCGAAACTGGTACAAAAATTATAAACATTAGCACAGATGGCTATTTGTCGATTATAAAACAAGGTAATAAAAAAATATACATGTATAATAATCGATACAGTCTATGGATGGACTTATGCTTTGCACATCTGGCATTTACACTCGATCCCTTTAAATGGTTTTAATTTAGCTTTAAAAATGTGTAGGGAAGATGACGTACGGGTTTCCAATGGTGGACTATTCCATAGTTTCGGGCCATAATAGCGCAGTGAGTTTATTCCAAATCTCGTTGATTTCACCTGAGGAACGAGAAGTTTTCTATGATCTCTTAAGGAGTATTTATTTTCTTGTAACTAAAATACATCTTTCCTGCAAGAGGCGTTCGTTTCATTTAAATTTTGTAAATCTGTACCAGAATGGTCTTCTCTCTTCTGATCCCAAGTGTGGATGTTTGCGCTTTTTCTAGTAGTCTTTCATAAGAAGATTTGTAATCTTTAAATACAAATCTCAAAGCTATTTTTGGGATATTTTCCAGATATCTTTTTTTTTTCGACAATGATGCCAGACAGGCGAACAGTAATTGAAATATGACAATATAAAGCAGCGAAAAATATCCATTCTTGCAGTTAAATATGAAGACAATCGTTTCAAAGCTCCTAAAGACTTATTTGCCTTGGCTTATAAATGTATAATATGGCAGCTAAAGTTAAGCAGGTGATCAAAAATAGTCTCTAAGTGAGTTATCTTATTTTGGCTTTGAAGTTCCAAATTACCAACGTTTAATACAAGCAACTGCAGTTCTCTATCAGTTCTCTATCAGGGCTGATAATCAGAATTAGCTAACATATAATTACTTGCAATCCATCTGATAGCATTTTCAGTTTCAGATTCAAGGATGGCAGTTAGTTCGGTTACAGATTGTTTGTGTTCTGATAAAGAATTGTCATCGGCATAATTCGTTTTCAGTATTCTAGAAGTCGTTAAAAGAAAATCGTTTACAAATTCATTAAAACAGTTAGGGCGTAAAATCGAACCCTGTGGGACTCCTGAAAGGAGAGTCTGCCAGGAACTTACATCATGTCCTACTTTTACCCTCTGTTTTCTATTACTCAAGTAGTCGCTCAATAAATTTGTAGCACCTTCCGAGAATCCATATGCTAAAATGTTAGCAATAAGTAGCCTATGTGATAAGGCATCGAACGCTTTAGACAAATCCATACATACAGTCCCTACATATTCTTTATTGTCTAGAGCGGTCTTCCAAGATTCAAGTAAATGTATAAGAGTTGTCTGACAACTATGCCCTGTTCTGTATGCCGAAAGAAATGGAGAGAAAAGCTTCTCAAAATGTGGTTTAATTTGATTTGCTAAACATCGCTCAAATATTTTCGATGTTGCAGTTAAGACGCTAACTGGGCGGTAGTAGTATTTGTCTGAGCCGTCTTATTTTTTGTAAATACACGTAGGTGAAACTTCAGCTATTTTTAGCTGATTTGGGAAAGTGTTTATTTGAATCATTTTGTTCATAACATTTGCAACTGGCCTACTTATGCAATCCCTACTAACTTTAAGAGCCAATGCAGAGATATTATCAAAACCGCAACCCTTTTTCACGTTTAAATCATCAATTATTTTGCTGATCTCTTTTTCAGATGTAGCTTTAAAACTAAACGGAAGAAAGTCTCCGAGTTTATCACTGGTGTATTCCTTAATAAAGGTCACATTTGGGTGATTTTCAATATCAATATTTATTGGTGTATCAAAATTGCTAGTATCTGTAAAATAGGAGTTAAAAATTTCTGCAACATCAGCAGGATTTGACACAATTGTTCCATTTTCTGACAAATGTATTTGTGTAGATGTGTTATTTGATTTGCTTGAAAGGTAAGGTTTTACAGTTTTCCAAAACATAGCAGGTGTGCAATGTTTATCACTACGTTTTTCCTGTAAATAAGTTCTCAAAGATTTTCTGTGGATATTCGTACAATGATTTCACATTTTTCTGTAGTTCTCTCCATTTTTATTTGATTTAACTTTGTCATATCGATTATTTAGTTGATTTCGTTTAAAAATGGCTTTTCTACATTTAGAATTCATATGTTTAATTTGTTCTTGAGGGATCGTTTTCATTTTCTTATGTGCATGCTGATCTAAAATATCCAGATACATTGTCTCAAAAATCAATAATTATCGTTTACATCATCAAAAACCTCGCATATGTGCATTTGATGTATCGACGACCATCATACTGTGATCCTAGGCTGATGTAGTTTCTTTAGATCTTGTTATACGCAGTACCACCAGTAGAATCAATCGATTTATTATATAACAGGTCACACAAAATCTATATGTACACAATCATTGAAAACGCGCAGTAAAAGTGATCGGAAAATCACCATGATGCTTATTTCAGTTCAAATCACTCCAGTTTTACGCAATTATCCTGCATATTCACGTGTTTTGTTCTGCAATATATGAATTCATGTTACTTTGAAACCAGATGCGCAATCATATATCTATTAAATTAGAGTGCATGTTCTACTCCCATTATAAAACCGACACAGCGTTGTCTTTCAACCTGTCACACAAACTGCATTCAACTTTCTGAGTTTAAAGGTTATTCGCATGAATGGTGAATAACTTTACCAGTTACAACAACATCTAGCTATATTTGTTTAGCTTGCAATGACGTGTTGATAAATTGCATGCTGGTGACTTATTTATGAATTATTCGACAAGATTAGCAATTATTTCAGATTTTCAGACGATGCTTATTCATCGATTCCTATATCAGCGATCGAATCTAACACAAATGTAATAGTTTTCTAGACAGATAGAAAGGATGTGTTTGAAGGCAACGTTTAAAGAGGAACTTCTGCATGGCAATACAGCTCTTGAATGTAAACTGTCTTTTAATTTCATTATCACTCAGGTTCAATTTCTAGTTTTAACCATCAAATGATGTGGTTCAGCTCATATCAACAACCACAATCCAGTCCATGTGACATAACCATAATACGGGCAAATGCTATTGCTAGATGCACCGTTGTGCCGTTTTGTTGAGGAGTTGGTTATCAAGTGACGCTGTGTACATCTATTCCTCTGAATTATTGAAGCGCGTATGTGTCAACGAGAAATATGTATACATACCACTTGGCCCAAGCTTCGAGTCTCAGAGATCTGTACTCTGTAACAAATTACTGCCAATTGATTTTGTGAGCGCGAGTTTGATCGTTGAAGCCAGACGTTGAGGTTCCGTTCTCGGATCAATTGGACTGATGATGGTAAGGATTTTTAATCATTGTCAATTGTCACTGGGACAGAGTTAAAAAAGGTAGAACGAAGAATATAGGTTGAATATTAAAAAAGGACTCTTGGTCAAGAGTTCCTTAAGTGTCCGTATGTGACTTTAAACGTAATTAAGATAACCACAATGGACGACCCAGAATCTATTCAGCCACAGGCACCGATGGAGTTTCCTATGTTGAGAATATTGTCCTATTGCCTTATTCTTGCAATATGAACTAGAAAACGTGGATTTCGAAAGGTTGTCGCAATTGGAGATATGCATTTGACGTGAATGGTACACGGCTAATGGTATAATTGTGTTCCAAGATTCAGTGGTGAGACAGCACTGCTATGATGTCATGTTACAGCTTCCTCGCCCAAGCCAGATATTGTGGTACCAATCACGGATCGAGTTATTCTATAACAAAGAACCTAAACGATACCGACTATGAACCAATGAATGGCCCGCAGCCAGTAAACGAAATTTACTTTGAAAAATTCGAAACTGTGAGATATGACAGTTCTTTGGGATAAATCTCCACAATCTGTGTGAAAATCGGGTCTCAGGAAAGCCTGGTTCCATAAATATGGCTAACAACAATATTGTTACTCATCATGGAATTCGTTTGACTGCTGCTATTTTTCTTTCACCAACCAGCTTCAATGCATAATTACATTTGGCATGCAAACGTAATTATGGAGAAGAAATTGCCATTCGCATCATATACAGCAGAAGATGAAAAGGAAAAATAATTTGAACATACACATTTCTACCCCATTCTAGGTCCTATGCATTGAGCAATTTGAAATGAGTGTCTGTAGGTCTCACATTTCGAGGGAAAGGATTTTTCGGCAATATATCCGCACTATCTTTTTTCGAGACAGTGAAATTCCGTAAAGTATCTCAATGTAATTTGTACATTTTTTTATTCTAAAATTTCACGGAAATCTTTTTAGAATCCCCCAAAATATCTAATTACAACACATATAAGGGAAGCGGGAACAGGTGTCGACATACTGACAGAGCCACATGACACAATATAGTCTTCTGGTTAACCTATTCTAAAGCACATACCAAGAATCTAACGATTCGTGATATTTGTTGTATCTGAGATACGCTTTTATTGTACCTGTTCATGTGGCAACGTGGATGACATGACCACACGGCCTCTAGCATCGGTATAAACGGTATTAGATACAAATCTAGAGAGCTATAACGGAAATGCTCTGACAACTCGTATATTAGTAATTGGTGAGCTGTGTCAAGTCGTACAAAGGGTATTGGTGAGGTGTGTCGTCGTCAGATGAAAATAATGTCTCGGATGTTGTTTTCAAAGCACAGTGACGTTGGGCTTGCCATGTGTTAACATTGACACTCAAGTAAAACTTGAATATGCAAAATTGTCGAGGCGAAATTCGTTTTGCTCAATTCGATCTCCAGTTTAGTTTGATTTTTATGAAATTTCAGGATAAAAATGCACAAGTCATGTTCAAATGATAATATAATTATTTTCCTACATTGTGAAACACCTTGCCAGAAAATGCTGCCTCGGGTGAGAATCGAACTCACGACAAAAGGGATACCGTCCCACTGCTCTACCAACTGAGTTACCGAGTCCAGTTGGGAACAGCTCGCTGATTCAATCCATTTCACAAGTATGCGACCTACTGCCACGATAACAAGTGAATGTTTGGATATATATTCGAAGATACAATGTTTCGACCAATAATTGCAGTCATCGTCAGGGATATATTATAATATAATTATATTCTCACATTGTGAAACACCCTGCCAGAAAATAATGGCTCGGGCGAGAATCGAATCGGCTCGGGCGAGATACCGTCCCACTGCCCTACCAACTGTGACGTCATCAGACCAGCCAGTGAAAGTCGGCTTTTAACCATGATAGAACATGTTTCAACGTGACTGTACGTATATAGCTTAGTCACTGTTGTGTGGATTATTTAGTAAAGGAGTCACAGGATGTCCAGAATTCCGGGAAAAATAACTTCATCAAACGTGTACTCATAATTGAATTTTCCAGATTTCAACAGAATGCTAATTCCTTGACCACAAGGTTGACACATTATATTCATTCGAAACACTAATATGATCTGTTTATTCGGAGACGAAATCAAAATAAACCTTCTCAAAAGAAAATGGGAAAATCGACTCAAAATATCTTCAACATCATGTCAGATCAGATCTTTTATGTGTAGTCATAGAACATCCATATATTGTATTAATAGTGTTTACGCATGTTGTCTATGCACAGCAGATGCTTTAATACGTATACTTCGCTTGCCGCTTGTCCTAGTATATATTGACCGTCATATTATACACTACTGGACCAATTAACAGCAAGATTACTTGAGAAATGTTTATTTTATACCATATTTCACGTTTTCTCTCAGTTTAACTGTTCACACAACCTTCCATGATAACAGTTATTATACTGGTAGAACGGACACTTACAGTTTTGGTTAGTGTTTGGAAATAATCGCTTCAGGGTTCTGGGGGAAAAAAGATAAGAACAAGAAACCTATGTTGTACTGGGGTTGAGAGAAATCTGATGTCAAGGTCTGTTGGGAAACCAGCACGAGCACTATCTCATGGACCAGGGTAGTGTACATAAAATGTCATGATTGAAAACTGCGACGAGAATACATTTGCGCACATCCTGTTATCCCGGCTGTTCCATACACATTGATGTTATTGATGGTAATTATGCCATCGTTCTATTATAAATAAATAGCCACCAGCCCATGCTAAATGGTTGAAATGTCAACCGAACCTCCTGCTACTGAGAGCAAGAAAACAAAATTATTGCTTTCCTGTCTTCAGTACGGCCAAGGGCTATATCGCCAACGGAAGATTTACGCGAAACGTTGTTTCATTTGACGACCGTTTTGGGACCATTAGCGGCTCATTGGTTTACTCCACTGCAATGAACTTCTTCCATAATAGGAAAATTTATATGGCAAAATGTTTCAAGAGTGGCACAGAGCTACTGATAGAGGTTGTGCTTCACAGCGTTTACTGCTTCATTTGTCAGCCTCTTCCTGTTGGCCAGGGGGTATACACGTCATCATCTACTCGAAAACTTCTTCATACTCAAAGGAGCTGTCCAAAGGATTTCAAGAACAGGTTCCCATCCTGTGTGACAAATTGGAATAAATGATCTGAAATACTTTTCACTTTATGTGCCTGGCACGTTTACATATTGAGAATCTTCACACAGTGGTTTTCTCATTTTTATTGATGAATACAAAAATCCCGACGTAAATGAAAAATGTGTGAGTAATTTGCCAGTTCAAAGAAATCGTCAAAAGCACGATTTCAGCAGAAATCCAGCATCGACGAAGATTGCCCAATATACCGGTTATCGATTCTTCGATAGTTACACACAGCACACACTGTGCAAACCTAACTATTGAGTTTCATCGGGTAAGCATAACATTCTTTCTTATGCAATATAATGGAGAAATGGGCAAAAATCCTGATTTTGTGAAACGGAGGAAAAAGCTTCACATAACATTCTCATATTCAAAACCTAGCATTAGATTACATTTTCGCATCCACTATTTCTCTCCATGCGTTTTCGAATGACTACCGCATATGATAATATTCCTCGTTTTTTTTATCAGAGCCGAAATTATGAATATCGGATGAATTGCAGCGATATGCAAGAGGTGGATAAATTGACGATGTCTGGCGACTAAAGAGCAACCATGTGACTCCACAGGAAATCTTCTCCCGGCACCTCACATTGAGACAGGAGAATACGCTTGATTCTCCGACGTAGCTTTAGTATGTCAGTCGTGCTTTTATTGCAGTTTTTCATGAGGAGACTGTGAAGTAACTACATTGCCCATAGCACCGTCCTAAGCGGATTTAGATACGCTAGCTCGGGAGCTGTGATGACAGATCAGCTCTAACAACAACTCCCCTGATGTTAATGGATGAGGAACGAGGACATATGATGGGGTAAACGCGTCAACATGGGGTGAACCTGGTAAATGCAAGAATAACCAGAAAAACTAACCGGTTATGCCCGACGTCGTACGGTATTAATTTCCCAATAAAACAATAAAGCTACAGATATTTGTCGAGGCTCACTCGTTCGGTCTGCGCTCCACCCCACACTGTGTGTGCTGGTGCATAGCGATATTGAAACTGGAACTGGTTTATCGAGGCAGTACTGCTAGATCAGTTGCTGCACAGAAACATGTAATTTTTGACTGCATGGAATGGTGCAGTAACTACTTGAAACGGTGCTGTGCAGTTACCATGTATGCTCTTAGTATAATATCTTCAGCAGCTGGTCGGAACTTCGCATGTATTCTTTGGGATAGTTATGCATTCGTATAATGAGAGTATCAGTACATATACCTTAATACTGGCTGTAACTAGTTTAGTTCATTCATCTTATACAACAGTTGTATTATCAAGGTTTCTTAATGACAGATACACACTGGCGGCTAGACATCCGGTACCGGTTACTTGCGTGATATACAATGACAATGGAGGGAACTAGTGGATACAATGACCAACGGTGAAACAGCCACCTGGCTGTTGTAATGGCGGCACAGTATGACCACACCGCTTGATTGAAAATTCTGCTTAATCGATTGGGGTGTGAAATGACAAATCCCCCAGAATGCCCCTAGATGTTGCTTTCTGAAATATAGGCGGCCGCGAATTATAACTTCTCACCACCCTTCGATCACTTCATCTACGATGTTCTTCTGAAGTAATATGATAGACACCTTATTGTCTTCTCAAAACCCAAATCGCCATAACATGCGCATACTTGATGTGGTATGTGGTAAATCTCACTCCATTTAATAAATGTTAAGCAGCTCTAATATATTAAGCTTTCTCGCAACATCAAGCGGTATTAGGAACGAAACCAATCTGGCCTTTGGCTAAGGTTACAGTCCCGTCAATAGAAAATAACAATACCATCTCATACATTATTTGTCTATTTAGATAGCAACTAAAGAAACAGACCAAACACGTTGTATGTGTCAGTGATGTTAATTCATGGTGAATGGGATTAAATGCCGAACTTTCTGTTGAATAGCGCGGATGTTATTACAATGACAGAATAAAATAATAATAATAAAAACTTTGAAAATCCCACCAGTCAAAAAAGGACGATGTCCACCATATGAAGTTAATCTAACAAGTGGCTGTAGATTGACTGATCTTGCACGAGCAGAATTTTGCATTAGCAAACTTGACTGCTATAAGTGACGTGTTTTTGGAGGTGGGGGTGGGAGGACAAAGAAACGGTATTGGTTAAAACGTATAAAGGAGGGTTCGACGCCATAAACTATATCATATGTGTTGATAATTATTAATGCCAGCTCAACATCAAATAATACCGTTGAACAATCCCAATCAAGGGTGCTACATATTCTGTCGGCCCATACTCAACACCATTTATTAGTGTTGCGGTGAACACAATTATTTGGTGCTAATCAACACCCGTTGTCTGACACCCCTTGCCCCTCAGCTGGCGTTAAACGCCCCCTTTGAATCATTTAGGATTTAAATCGCTTTGCATTGCCTCACAGTTAACTTGGACACGTTCCACACATTCTGTCCCCCTAAAACACAATTCCGATCCCAATTGACGTTGTGTTCTATTATTTTTTTTCTTCCCTTCGAACATTTGTGTTGAAGAACTCAGCTGGTCAGTCACACAGATTTGGCTATAAGAACATCACGTAGTCTTGTCAGCATCATTGAAAACTGTTGACTGCTTCTCTCCTTTAAGCAACTAGCTTGTTTTCACCTACTTTTATTTTATGTTTGATTAGATTAAGACGGTTTTACTAATGGTAAGTAAGAGTTTATGCTTAAGACATCATCAGGCTATGGTGGGAACTTCGAAAGCAAGCAACCATGTCGAGGATAGCTTTAATATACAGATTCGGTCACGATGGTTTGTGACATAACAGAATCATATTGATTCTTGTGCATTGCATTTTCTATGGTTCGCCCTGTTTTCGTGGGCTTTGGTCGACAATCTACCTGTATTGTAATTCGAATAGAGTACCACTTAAGATTAACTATCATTAATCTATGCAAATTTCAAGCAAGCATGCAATAAAATCTATGTAAACACAAGCTAGATTCTCGTAAAAGAGAATCAGTCAGCAGTGTTCAATGACGTCGGTAATTAAGACCTCATAGTGTTCCTACATAAAACGCTCTCCCTCCCTCCCTACACTATAGATGTTTGACCACTGGGCTACTTTGTGTCGTGCATTGTTCGTGGGATTGTAGGAAATGTATTTTCCGTTTTACGTGTTTTTTTTATGCGTGTCCGTATATGTTTAAACATAACTGAACTAACCAGGCTGAACGACCGAGATTCCGGTCAGTTCCAGGTTGACAGATTGAATATTGGATATAGCTGACCGGATTTGCTATTTCTACAAAATCGACGGCATTGCTCAACTCTTTTGCGGTACGAACAACGTACCTCTGGCTTTTACGGAAATAGCTCCTCTCAAAATCCTCATCTTACTCAGGGTTTGCTCTAATAATTTAAAGATATTTGACGTTCCAGCGTGTTATTGGGCACTGACATTTGTGATTCTGATCGGCACGTAATCTCAAGCCATTGTTGACCGTTATTCAACGGCTATGGCTTATGTTACATTCTGGTGCTTTATATGTCCATTGAGTTAATGTCATAGCTCCATCATTAACAAGGCAGGGTATCAGGTTCCGAAACATAATAGCATTAAACGGATAAAGTCTGTAATGAAGATAATATTTTGCAGCCTAAGTGAGTACACGTAAGATATAGTCTGGCACTCCGCCATCAATAAATCACGATCGTGTCCATATGGAACCAGTTAATTTGAGCACAGGTCATGCAGTTAGAGGACTAAATCAGTCAACATTTTCCCGTGATATTTAGAAGGAAAGGTTTTGTCTTCCGTTGTCGACCTCCAGGTTACAGTTATCATAAATTAAGTGCAATTCCGAATTTATCGCAATGATTAAAATACTTATGTGATTAACCTTGCTGTGTCGAATACATGTACTTATTAGTGGGTGTACCTCTCCAGCGATTGAGCGTAAAATAACGCACACACGCTAACTGAGTAATGCGCCGTCCTTGTCAGATTTCACCATAAGAAACTTAAAATAGAGGCAGTATGATAATGTCAGATGAAGCTCATTGAAATTTCAGTTTTCTAGTTCCTCAATCGCCAACAGTAGGCATAAGATTATGATGTAAATCACGATAAGTGTACTACCGTTTTAAAATAGCCATTTATAAAAGAAGCCTAATGTTTGAAATTAATTTTGTTAAAATCCGAATGTATTCACAGCGAATAAGTTAACAGTGTACATCTTATTATATTTGGAATCCTTGGGAAATGCGCTTTCAAGAAATGTATTCATTACCAGAGCTACATGCACTGCCAAAAATAGCGTACTTAAAACAAGAAGAAAAAACTTGTTTTAAGTAGAAATTTACTTAAAATAAGTAAAAAATATCTTGGAGTGTGGTAAGAAAAAATATCTGGGTGTAAATTCTTAACTAAGAAAAATAATCTAAGTTTTTTATCTTAGTCAAGATAAAAAATCTTGTTCAATTATCTTAATTAAGACAATTCTTCTGATGATTTGTTTTTATTTTGTTCAAGAAAATTTATCTAGTTCAAGAAAAAAAAATCTTATGCAAGTTAATTTTTCTTGTTAACAAAATCTTAATTAAAGTGATCGTAAACCCTCAAATAAAGTTTCCATCAAATGAAAGACCATTGCGAACAGTGTCGGAAAATATTTATTTTAATTTTTTACGATTTTATTACACAGAGTAAACTGCAATTAAAGCATGGTATTCTATGGTGGTCTGTTGCAATCATATTTAGGTCCAGTGATCACACTGCCTTAATACATATATTTCAAACTGTGTATGCACTTTCCAATGCTTGATTCAAGCTTAAGGTGTGTATACTTTGAGTTTCAACACAGACTCACTGTTCCAATGTGCATGTTCCAAAATCTGAGAAATTAAATGCAAGATTCTTATTGACTTGACACTCATGAGTCACCATCTCCCAGATTTTGGTGAAACATGCACATTGGAACAGTGAGTCTGTGTTGAAACTCAAAGTATACACACCTTAAGCCTGAATCGAGCACTGGAAAGTGCATACACAGTTTGAAATATATGTATTAAGGCAGTGTGACGTCACTGGACCTAAATATGATTGCAACAGACCACCATAGAATACCATGCTTTAATTGCAGTTTACTCTGTGTAATAAAATCGTAAAAAATTTAAATAAATATTTTTCCACACTGTGTGCAATGGTCTTTCATTTGAAGGAAACTTTACTTCAGGGTTTACGATCACTTTAAGATTTTTTTAGAGTGTGGTAAGAAAAGATGTCTTGCCTAAGAATAAATTACTTACTTGAGAAAAGTTAACCAGATAAATTTACTTACTTAAGAAAACTTATCCAGATAAATTTACTTGGCTAAGAATTACACTATAGATAAGTAAACTTATATAAGAAAAACAACGACACAGAACTCCTAGATAAATTAACTTGCATAAGAAAAATAATCAGATAAAATTAACTAGAATAAAAAATATAAAAAAATAAGAAAACAGAACTTGCACAAGAACATTGCAGTTATTCGATTATCTTATTTAAAAAATATACAATCAAAGGTCATGTTGTTGCGTTTACATAGGCAGTTGGTATGGGTTGCGCTAGTAGGGTTGATTTTTCACTTATATGCAATGTCCTGAAAAGTACCAAACCTTTTTATATACTCTTTTCCACATATACTTTCTTTTGTAGCAAAAATATGATCAATTAACGTTTTTAACTAATGTTTTTTTTATATCAAATTACTGCCAAAAACTGAACATGAATATATGTTTGTTACAGTTAGCATATAAAAACATTATCAAAATAATGTCATGCAATTGAAGTGTGACTGAGTGAATAGAATTTAATGTCACTTTCAACCCATCATCATGCAATTGAAGGGCAAAAGTCATATATGTAAAACAGATAAATAAAAAACGTATTTCAAATATTTTAAGGCCTTTGTTCTGGCATGCATCCTTAAAACCTCACCTTGACAAGTATTTCTTTCCATTTATAGCAGTAATACTGGAATATATTTGCATAAAATTTCTCGCCCATGTCGAAGTTGTATAATATGATAAGAGACTGATATAATTGAAACCATGTAAAACGGCCGAACACCAAAGATATGATGGATAATTCTCAAAATTTAGAAAATGCTTGTGGTGGAGAAAGTCCCAATGTTTAGTCACAGACAGGGTTGCAAGGTCTTGCAAGCTAAAGCATACAACCAAGTTCATATAAAAATATTCTTCCAAAGCTGAAGCAAAGAACTAGGGAATGGAGGAATCAATTCACTGCAAACCATGTAGAATCCAGATCCCAAATTTTATGAGAATACTCAAAGCCCCAAAAGTTCCTGCCAGTCAAGATTGTCAGAGGCAACCTGCCACTAATTTACATTTCAAAAACATGTTTCCTGAATAGACTGCAGTCACTGGCTTGATGCAATGACTTTGGTTTGCATGCCTAGCTGACAAGTATAACGAATATTCAACACCAAAATACTTGCTGTGCACATGAGAGGTCGAGTTTGTATCTTTGCTTTTTATACATATATTTTTTCGCGTTTACTTCGAAATCAATGTAACAGTCTTAAACTTACTTTCTAATTGACTGTGTTCAGGTAGACAAAAATGAAGAAACAGATCTGCAGATCCACACTTTCACCAGCAGAAGTTAGTTTATGTTTCCCAGTTTGTTGTTGTTGTTGTTGTATATCTGTAAATCCACTCCCAAAGAAAGCAAATCTCATTTTTGACGTTTTCGCTCAGTTCCTTGAACACATTGAACAACATACTACTCTCATCCACCTGTAGAATGATCCAATGAGAGGCGCATGCAGTTGAGTTTCCTCAATAAAGTACCTGGATACCAACTGTGCAAGAACATGAAATTTTCAGTTGAAAATGGCAGAATCAAATCCCTGAACCCATATGAAAACCATAACCGCACATGGAGGTGGACTTGCAGATAAAACTACTAAATTACAAAAATATGTTCCTCACTCAAGTAGAAGATATAATTTCAAGTATATCTTAGGCAAATTGTAACAGTAACTCTTACAAATTGATAATGATTAATTTCTGTCAGGAAACCACAGGTTCATACTATTAGTGTAGCGATCCGTTTCCGCTCAATTCACGATCTTACATTTTAAGGAGACAAATCACAAAAAGACATATTAGTCAAGATAATTTTTCTTATAACAAGATATATCTAGTAAAATGCAATCATATTTGAGATAATTTTTCTTAAAATAAGATAAATCTGACAAAATGGAACAAACAAAGAAAATATTTATTGAAATTTTCTTGTTTTAATGTAATTTATCTAGAATTGAGGTGAAAAACTTATTTAAGTACCCTATTTTTGGCTGACAACAATTTGCTTGTTTTAATTGACACAATCCAATGCGGATATGTAGAAGTTTTGGAATTCTATGAAGAATCAATCAGAAGATTAAACAAAAACTATCTTTTTTACCTCCATTTCTAGAGAGAGCTTTTCTCCAACATGATAAAGAAAGCTATATTGCACATGACTATCATTATATTTGGGAAGGTAACAACAAAGTTTTGGATATATGAGCATAATAGGGTTTTATGGTGGGCCAGTCATGTTACCCAAACAACTTTTCATTTGGGCCCGGTGTACCATCTTTCAGTCTTTTAAGGCATGGACATCTTATATGCCATGCATGAAATCATTCTTGAATGGATATATGCTTGGCTTTTCAAACATGCATGCAGACCACAGACATAGTTTTGTTTAAGAAAATATTACTTGAAATAAATATTTTAATACTAAGCTAAGAAACTATTATCTCAACATGGTCTACCAATAAACTTATTTAAGAAAAATTGTCTAACAAAACACTTATTAAAGTAAAAAAATCTTATAATAAGATAAAACCTGATAAAGGAAATCTTATATAAGATATTATTTCTTGGAATAAGGCACAATTTGCTCAATAATATCTCAAATGAGTTAATTTTTCTTAAAATAAGAAAAAAATAAGAAAATTTTCAATCACTGACAATTATTGAGATAAGTTTTCTTAAAATTTTCTAGTTTTAAGAAAAAATATCTTGAAATAAGTTTCATAAACTTTAATAAGTACCCTATTTTTGGCAGTGTGTAAGAGGCATATCTCTAGCTTTATAAAGATCAATTGTAGACGGAGTGTAAAATTGTCTGCAGATGAGCTCAGTATTCTTAAAATAAAAACTATCAACCGTTCTATTGAAATGGAAAGACTATTATTGGCTGGCGTCTCGAAATTGTGACTTGTCGGGTTACAGTATACTCACATAGATTAGGCTCGTCGTATTCCTCGCGACAGAAGGCAACAATGTGTCCCTAACTTCCAACCGTTACCGCTCGTATAGAAATACCAGTCAAAATGACGAACCTTCATAGCTAAGAACTATCGATATTATCCATAAAAGAGAAAACAGCATTCAATTTGATCGTTTTTTTTTTGCATTTTTATTCAGTTATCATTGGATGTGGGGAGTTCGGTGTTACGACAGTAAGAATCAGACCACATTTCAATCTATTTCTCCAGCTTTCAAAATTCCAATAGAAGAGATCTTGGAATAATTATGAACAATCAAATAATAAGGAGAAGAAATCAATCCAAATGTTTACTGAATTGTCCTTGCATATGAGACGGATATCAACAACTCAGTTTGGGTGGGTGGGGGACGGGTTGGAGGGGACATTATGTCCCCATACTTTTCACCGCAGATCCGGATCGAAGAGACTAGAGAACTGAAACATTCTGACCTTTCCGAAAATCTTAATGACGTCATTTGAGACTATTTGCGTAGATGTAATGCTCGGTGCAAAGGATCATGAACAAATTGAAAATGGCGTCACCAAGTTGCCTTCAGTAAGTGGTATTTTCGGTCTTTTCTCTTCATTTGTCTTCACATTTTTCTTCCTTAAAATGTCACGAATGTAATTTATTTTGCTAAAACTAATTATTCGTCATCATATTAATTAGTTTTAAAGAGAAAATAATAATAAAATATATATCGAAAAATCGGTCAATAAATAGGCGAAATAATGGCCTCGATAAGAAGACGTCACTGTGTCGCCATCTTGTAGAGCTTGACACAAATTTATAGATGGAAAATTTCAGCCCTCTACTGCAACGGCTAACGAAATTAAATATGGATGCGGGTGGGGGGATAGGAAATGTCCCTCTTCCAGGGTGGGATATACCGCAAATCTCCCAGGCCTGGCTGAGATACGGATTTGATATTTTTGGAACATCATGATGTCTTGCCGGCATCATTGAAAACTGTTGACCGCTTCTCTCTTGCAGGAAACAAGCCTATGTTTATGTATACTATGATTGTCTTTTGAATTTGGTGCTAATACTGTTATATGGAATATGGAATAGGTCTTTGGATTATGGACGCGGATATTCTCTAATGGACGACGGCTGGATTATGAATGACGGACTAGACGCTTGTAATCTCTATCTGGCCTGGGTATTCTGGAACCTGTCCAGGGCTGGGACGACATGTCGCCCCCACCCGTGTAATTATTTTTCCTACCCCTTGAGCTAGTGGCTGAGACTTATCACACTATACTCCTGGGTCAACGTCTACCAGAAAATGTAAAAAAATAACAAGATGACAGCTTTGGTGACGTCACACTGACGTCATTTTCAAAAACAGTATCGAGACAAAATAAATCACCGCAAGCTGAGAGAGATGGACCAATCCTCTGAGTAAACCAAGTGTCAGCAAAACATTATTAAATGCACTTGCGCGAGGCTATTGCTTTTGCAAGAAGAAACGATTAGGACTGTGGTGTTTCTGACTACTATGTTCTATCATTATTCAAATGAATAATATTTTTCTCAGAGTAATATAAAGTTTGGGTCACTCTTATGTGCCCTTGATGTATCAACGACCATCATACTGTGATCCTAGTCTGATGTAGTTGATATAAGCAGTACCAACAGTAGAATCAGTCGGTTCGTTATATAACATGAAACACAAAATCCATATGTACATAATCATTGAAAACGCGCAGTAAATGTGAACGAAAAATCACCATAATGCTGATTTCAGTTTAATCACTCCAGTTTTACGCAATATCCTGCATATCCACGTATTTTGTTCTGCAATATATGAATTCATGTTACTTTGGAACCAGATGCCCATTCATATGTCTAATAAATTAGAGTGTGTGTTCCACTCCCATTAAGAAACCGACACTCAGCGTTGTCTTTCAACCTGTCACACAAACTTTCTGAATGTAAAGGTTATTCGCATGAATGGTGAATACCTTTGCCAGTTACAACAACATCTACCTATTTTTGAAAGGCTTTAATTTGTAAAATTATTGTTTTAGCTTGTGATGACTTGTTGATAAATTGCATGCTGGTGACTTATTAATGAAGTATCCGACAAATTTAGCAATTATTTCAGATGCTGCTTATTCATCGATTCCTATATCAGCGATCGAATCTAACACAAATATACTAGAACGAGATTCAAGAATTTTTTTATAGAGGTTGCCCCTTGATAAGTTTGATTTAAGCGTTTCAATGTATGAAATTAATCCCTTTATTTATGCATACACCCGTTCCCGGTTTTTCTTGGACAGACTGCCCGTTTACCTAGTCACAAGTATTTCTTATCCAGATAGACGAAGTGATACGGTACCGTCTTGCTTTGACTACCTGCAACAATACAACGTCTGTACCAGAGTGAAATGAAGTTAAATAGCGGAAACGTAAATATACCCACATGTCTGCGCGGACATGAACAGCATGTATTGTTAACAAGGAAATTAGTTACCCGTGGAAATACTGGTGTGCTGTATGTAACGTTTATCTCAGGTCATTCAATAACTTGTATAACAAACGATGTTTTTCTAGACAAATAGGAAGGATATGTTTAAGGCCAATGTACTAAGAGGAACTTCTGCATGGCAATACAGCTGTTGAATGTGAAACCATCAGTATCACTCACGTTCATTTTTAACCATCAAATGGTGTGGGTCAGCTCATTTCAACAACCACAATCCAGTCCATGTGACATAAACATAATACGGCCAGGGGTTAATGCTAGGCGCACAATTGCGCCGTTTTGTTGAGGTGTTGGTTACCAAGTGACGCTGTCTACATCTACTGGTCTGAATTATTGATGGGCTTATCTGCCAACTTAACGAGAGAGAGATATATATATACACACCACTTGGTTCAAGCTTCGAGTCTCAGGGATCTGTACTCTATAACAAATTACTGCCAATTGATTTTGTGAGCCGAGTTTGATTGTTGAAGCCAGACGGTGAGGCTCCGAATTCGAATCAATTGGCCTGATGTTGGTAAGAATGTTTAATCATTGTCACTGGGACAGAGTTTAAAAGATGTAGAACGAAGAATATAGGTTGAATATAAAAAAAGAACTCTGGGTCAAGAGTTCGTTATATGTCCGTATGTGAGTTTAAACGTAATTGAAATAACCATAATGGACGACCTAGAATCTAGTCAACCACAGGCACCGGATGAAATTAAATATGTTGAGAATATCGTCCTGTTGTCTAATTCTTGCAATATGAACTAGAAGTCGTGGACTTCGAAAGGTCGTCGTCATTGGGTATATGCATTTGACGCGAATGGTACACGGCTAATGGTATAATTATGTTCCAAGAGTCAGTTGTGAGAGCGCACTGCTATGATGTAGTGTTCGAGCTTCCTCGACCAAGCGAGATATTCTGGTACCAATCACGGATCGAGTTATTCTCCAGCATAAAACCTATGCGACACCGACTATGAACCAAAGAATGGGCTGCAGCCAGTTAACGAAATTTACTGGGGGTAGATATGAAGTTCGAAAAATTCGAAACTTATATGTCCGTTCTCTTTGGGATAAATCTCCACAATCTGTGTGAAAATCTGGGCTCAGGAAGGCCTGGTTCCATAAATATTGCCAAAAAAACACAATATTCTTAATCATCATTGAATTCGTTTGCCTGCTGTGTTTTTTTTCCTTTACCACCCAGCTGAAATACATAATTAAATTTGGCATGAAAACATAAATATGAAGAAGCAATTCCCATTCACCTCATATGCACCAGAAAATGAAATGAAAACTTAATTTGAACATACACATTTCTATTCCATTCTCGGTCCTATGCATTAAGCAATTTGAAATGAGTGTCTGACTGTCTCACATTTCGAGGGAAGGTTTTTTGGGCAATATATCGGAACCATCTTTTTCCGAGGCAGTGAAATTCCGCAAAGTATCTAAATGTAATTTGTACATTTTTTTAATTCTAAAATTCCAGGGAAATCTTTTCAGAACCCCAAAAAATCTCTAATGCCTCGATGTTATTTTCAAAGCACAATGACGTTGGGCTTGCAATGTATTAACATTGTCAAGGCGAAATTCGTTTGGTCAATTCGACCCTCAGTTTAGTTTGATTTTCTTGAAATTTCAGTATAAGTCTTGTTCAAATGATAATATAATTATATTCCTACATTGTGAAACACCCTACCAGAAATACTGGCTCGGGTGGAAATCGAACTCAAGACTTAGGGGATACCATCTCACGGCTCTATCAACTGGGTTACAGAGTCCAATTGGGAACCGCTCGCTAGTTCAATCCATTTCACAACTATGCGGTCTATTGCCACGATAACAAGTAAATATTTGAATATATATTCGAAGATACAATGTTTCGACTAATAATTACAGTCATCTTCAGGGATAAATTATATATAATCATATTCCTATATTATGAAACACCCTGCTAGGAAATAATGACCCAGCTGAGAATCGGATTCAAGACTTGGGGGATACCGTCCCACTGCTCTACCCACTGTCACGTCATCAAAACAACCACTGGAAGTCTGTTTCTGATCATGATAGAACATGTTTCAACGTGCCTGTACGTATATAGCCTAGTCACATTTGTGTGGATTATTTGGTAAAAGAAGTCAGAGGATGTCAAGAATTCCAGAAAAATAGCTTCGTCAAACGTGTGCTCAAAATTTTTCAGATTTCAAACAGGAGACTAATTCCTGGACCACACCAAGGTTGACACATTATATTCATTAAAAAAAAATAATCTGGTCTGTTTAGTCAGAGACAAAAACAAAATAAATCTTCTCAACAGGATATGGGAAAATCGACTCAATATATTTTTAACATCATGTCACTGACACGTCATCAGATCAAAACTTTTTTTATATGCGATAATAGAACATCCCTATGTTTTATTAATAGAGAGAGAGAGAGAGAATTAAGGTTCAACGTCGCGTTCAGCAATATTTCAGCTAAGTAGCGACGATCAAACAAAATTCTAAGTACTCAAGCCAATAACTTAGTAATCCCACACATTAAAACATGCACATATTATAATTTATGCAACAAACCGATTTCTCTCAAATAACCCAGGACACAGTCCTCTCTCACTAAAAAAAAAGATCTTTCAAAGTAGTCGCTCGATAAAAAGAATCTCTTACAATCTTAAAATCTATACAGTCGATAAGACTATGTTTCACTGTGAGATCTTCCTGGCTTGGAATACACTTTGGGACTGGCTCTTTTTTTTTAGTGAACGTTCGTGAGTTAATCGTGTATGGCCGATTCTACATCGCCGGATCATGTCTTGATGGAACGATTCTGGCTGTTCAGATGAGTATAGCCTATAGTTTTTTGAACCCATGACGTTTGTTATTATTCACAGCATCCCATAAAGATTGAAACAGTCCTCTAACATAAGTACAGATAGAGAGTCTGACATCGCTATATGGGATTCCAACAGGATCAACTTCATCATCTAGGGCTGCCTTAGCCATTCTAGGCAACCAATAAAACACAATATCATTCTGTTGATCAAATCTACAGTCATATATTTTGTAGAATATTCAAGATGGTGAAAGTTCCACATTTAATCGATTTTAAGATTGTAAGAGATCAATTTTATCGAGCAGCTACTTTGGAAGATCTTTTTAGTCGAGTAAAAGAAGATTGTATTTTAGATTATTTGAGAGAGATCTGTTTGTTGTATAAATTGTAATGTATTTTCATGTTCTCAATGCTGAAATATTGTTGAACGCGACATTAAACCTTAATTCTCTACCTCTCTCATTTAATCGATTGAAGGCATGACTGTGAATCTGAGAATATGACATATAGTGGACGCAATACCTCCCAAAGCCAACAATATAGCTGGTTCTAGAAGCTGCACCACCAAGCTTCTTTCAAACCTGTTGACGAGGGCCCTTCAGAAGGTAAAAACATTTTGGGAAAGGTATTGCTCCACTATTTCTAAAAACTCTGGCGTTGAATGTATGTGGATATTGAAAAACTCAAAATATCTTACGGAAGAACTTCATGCTAAAGGTCACATACCGTACAGACATGTATCCACATGGGATTTCTTGACTCTCTATACTACAATCCCTCATCAGGACCTCATTGGCCGTCTAAATTCATTAATAGTATCTGTGTTCAAGAAAACTGATCTTAGATATATTAATGTCGGAAGCTAGTTAGCATTCTTTAGCTCTACTACATATGACAGATATTATTCATGCGGTGTTTCTGTTTATAAAGTTGCTTGAATTTCTCATTAAAATATCTATGTGAAATTTGGCAACACAATATATCAACAGCATATGGGTATTCCAATGGGCACTAATTGTGCACCCCTGCTGGCTGACCTATATCTGTTCTCTTATGATTATATGCAGGGGCTTTCAAAAACCGATCCATTCAAAGCCCGTTCCTTCTCATTCACCAGACGCTATATAGATGATTTTCTCGCTGTGGATAATTGCTATATAAATGACGCAGTGAATGATATATATCCACATTCACTGGATCTGAAGGAAACTACAGATAGTCCTACAGGCACATCATACTTAGACCTATATCTCTATAAAAATGAAGAGGACATTCTCTCTCGTGGATTTTATGGCAAAAGAGATGATTAAAATTTCGTCATCGTAAACTATCCCTTTCTGGACAATAATATACCGGTGCGACCTGCATATGGCGTATACATATCTCGCCTAATAGCGTTTGCTAGATACTGTGTTAAATGTGACGATTATAATCAACGTCAGAAAAGATTGTTGCAGAAACTTATAAAACAGGGCTATACCACCAAGCGACTTCACTCAAAGTTTCTCAAATTTTGTGATACATATCGCATGCTGATAGCAAAATACGAGCGTAACGTGCAAGATCTATGGCGTTACGTTTCGTAACTTGTGTCTAATTCCGCTTAACCCGTGACTAGGGGACGTATGAACGTGTGTACTTCAAGATCCCCATGGTGCTCATATCGACAGCCACAATCCACAATCAAAGCGTGACTGAGATACATCATTCGCCAAATAACGACTTTACAACGAATATTATGGATTAAGAATACTGATCAGCGATACGGATTTGATATTTTTGAAACATCATGATGTCTTGCCGGCTTCATTGTAAACTGTTGACCGCTTCTCTCTTGCAGTAAACGAGCCTATGTTTATGTATACTGTGATTGCCTTTTTGAATTTTGTGCTAATACTATTCTATGGAATATGGAATAAGCCTTTGGATTATGGACCCGGATACTCTTTAATGGACGACGGCTGAATTATGAATGACGGACCAGACGCTTGTAATTTGCTTTTGCAGTGAATATCTAACTTTTACCTGGTAGTCGACAGGTTGTAGTTTTGGAACTAAAGATAGTAGCACATGCTATCCTCTCACCATCTGTATAAATAACCTGATGTGATCTGTATTTTTCTCTCAGCAGACTAAATTCTTGTGTATACAAGAGCTGGCTCGTGTTTGCCTTTTTATATTTCGTTAGTGTAATATCTACTTCTGGTTGAGCTAACTGTCATGATGGATTTGGTGAGAGCTTGCTAGGTAAAATTTGACTAAGCTTAATACCAGCTGCTATAATGTGCGGTTTCATACGAATTCCATGAGGTGGAATAATAGAGGGTTTCTTTAAATAGAGATCCGCGAACTGAGGTTTGAAAACACAGGATTCGAATGATTTGATCGGAATGTTGTGATATATTGCAGTGGTAGTTTAATTATTCAAAATTCGAAAGAAAATTCATCTGCCTCAACATATAAGCTTTCTTTAGGGGATGTTCTGAACGCTCCAAGGCAAAGTCTTAGTCCTTGATGGAGAATAGGATCTAGCTTTGCCAAGATCGACTTGCTTGCACCGTTGTAAACAATAGAGCCATAATCAAGTTTGGAACGAACAAGTGATCGATATAGATGGAGAAGAGTTTGCCGATTTCCTTCCCACTTATAGTTGGCAACTACATTCAACAAATCAAGAGCTTTCGTGCACTTAGATTTCAAGCAATCTATATGCGATAAGAACGTTAATGGGTGGTCCTAAGTCCTAACAGGAGCAGTATTCTTACGAATTAATAGTGTTTACGCCTGTTGTCTATGGACAGTAGATGCTTTCATTTTATATACTTGGATTGCCATTCTCTCAAGAAGTTGCCAACTTCTCGCATATGACCGAAGACTTTTTCCAGATGAGGAGATGGTACACAAATGCAGATACCTTCCGCCAGGTTCAATATATCTTACCCATATCAAATTTAACGTATTTATAATTATGAACTGATCGGTACGTAAGTTACTCTCGTGGATGGAAGTATTGTGAGGTTATATGAAATTATAACAGCTTGGGAAAGATAATGAACAGAACAGGAAATAATTTTCAATAATATGCTATAAATCATCAGATTTGAACATGGTTATATTGTGTTCAGTTCTAGCATATATTGATCGGCATATTATTCACTGCTTGGCCATTAACAGCAAAACTACTTGGGAAATGTCTGTTTTATACCACATTTCACACTTTCTCTCATTTTAACTGTTCACACTAAGCTTCCATGATAACAGCTATTATACTGGTAGAACGGACATTTACATTTTTTTGATTAGTTTTTCCAAATCAGAGTTCCGAAAAAAAAAGATAAGAACAAGAAACCTATGGGGTGGAGCGAATTCTCATGTTAAGGCCTGTTGAAAAAACAGCACCAGGACTATTCCATGGACCAGCGCAGTGGAAATAAAGAGTCATGATTGAAAACTGCGACGAGAAAACATTTGCGCAAATCATGTTATCCCGGCTGTCCCATGCACATTGATGTTTTGAGGATATTTATGCCATCATTTTATTATAAATAAATAGCCATCAGTCTGCGCGAAATGGTTAGAATGTCAACCGAACCTCTAACTACTGAGAGCAAGAAAATAAAATTACCGCTTTTCTGTCTCCAGTAATGTCAGGGGCCATATCGCCAACGAAAGATTTACGCGGAACATTGTTTCATTTGCCGACGGCTCTGGAACCATTAGCGGCTCATTGATTTATTCCACTGCAATGAACTTCGTCGACAAAAAGAAAATTTATATGGTAAAATGTTCCAAGAGTAGCACAGATCTACTAATACAGGCTGTGCTTCACTGCATATACTTCTTCATTTGTCAGCCACTTCCTGTTGACCAGAGGGTATACACGTCATCGTCTACTCGAAAACTCCTTCATACTCAAATGAGCTGTCCAAAGGATTTCAAAAAGAGGTTCCCATCCTGTGTGACAAATTCGAATAAATGATGTGAAATACTTTTCACTTTATGTGGCGGCCACTTCTACATATTGAGAATCTTAACACAGTTGTTATCTCATTTTTATTGACGAATACAAATTTCAGACGTAAACAGAAAAAGTTTGATTGATTCGCCAGTTTAAAGAAATCTTCAAAGGCGTGGTTTCAGCAGAAATCCAACATCGAAGAAGGCTACTCGATATTCGGGTTAACAGTTACACACCAGCACCATCTGTGCAGATCAAGCGAGTGAGCTCCATCGGGTAAGTATAACATTAGTTCTTAAGGAATATAATGAAGAAATGAGCAAATATGTTAATTTTGCGAAACGGATGGAAATATTTCAAATAAAATTATCATATGCAAAACCTAGCATTAGTTCACATTTTTGCATCCACTATTTATTTTCGAATGACTACCGCATATGTTAATTTTCCCCGTATTTTTCCTTCAGAACCTAAGTTATAAACACCGAATGAAACTCACTCGTTCGGTAGCTGCCTCACCCAATCTGTGTCTGCGGGTGCATTTCGATATTGGAACTGGAACTGGTTTATCGAGGCAGTACTGCTAGATCAGTTGCTGCGAAGAAACAATAGCTACTTGAAACGAGTGAGTGAGTGAGTAGGATTTAACGTCGTTTTCAACATTGTTTCAGTCATATCACGACGACTTGAAACGATACTGTGCAGTTGCTATATATGTACAGCAGTTAGTTGGGACTTCCCATTCATGGAATGACAATAAGGGTACACACCAAGGAGCAATATTGGCTATAACTAGCTTAATCCGCGCATCTTATACAAGAATTGTATTATCAAGGGTTCTTAATGATAGATGTACACTGTCGACGTGACATCTGCCACCGGTTACTTCCGTAATACAATGACAGTGGATACAGTAACTATCTGTGTAGCACCCACCTTTCTGTTGTAATGGCGGTACACTGCTGCATAAAGTACTCCACTACTTAATTGAAAATTCTGCTCAATCGATTGGGTTGTGAAAGGACAACTCCATCAATTGTTCTATACCTTTATATCTACTGGAAAATCGTAGTCAAACCTTTCTGTTCTCTCAGCCGGGCGGCACCAGCAAATTATTTATACAAAATGCGCCAAGATGTTGATTTCTGAAAAATGTGCAGTCGCTAATTATAACACAACCCCACCCTTCACCCATTTCATCTACGCATTTCTGAGCTAATATGATCACCACCTTATTGTCTTCTCAACATCAAAATCTTCATAACATGCGCATACTTGATATGGTATGTGGTAAATCTCTCTCCATTTTATAAATATTGAATGTTAAGCAGCTGTAGTATGCCAAGCTTCCTCTCAACACCAAGCGTTATTAATAGCGAAACCGATCTGGCCTTTGGCTAAGGTTACGAGGTCCCTTCAATAGAAAATAACAATACCATCTGATGTAGTATTTGCCTATGTAAATAGCAACAAAACAAACAGACCAAACACGTTGTATGTGTCAGTGATGTTAATTCATGGTGAATGCGATATAAATGCCAAACTTTCTGGTGAATAACGCGGGCGTTATTACAGTGACAGATTAAAATAATAATAAAAAAAACTGTGAAAATCCATGAGTCAAAAAAGGACGATGTCCGTGTATGTTGAAACATAATTGAGTTAACAAGGCTGAACGACCCAGATTCCGGTCAGTTCCAGGTTGACAGACTGGATATTGGATATAAATGGATGGATTTGCTATTCCACAAAATCGACCGTATTGCTCAACTCTTTTGCAATACGAACGAGGTATCTCTAGGTTTTGCTTCTCTACAATCCTTATCTTAACCCTATCTGGCCTGGGCTTTTTGGGACCGGTCGTGGCCTGGGGGGAAATGGCCCCCCCTAATTATTTTTCTTACCTCTGGAGCTAGGGAGCTGAAACTTACCACACTATACCCTTGGGTCAAGCTCTACCAGAAAATGTAAAAAAATCCAACATGGCCGCTTTGATGACGTCGCAGTAACGTCATCTTCAAAAACGGCATTTTTTGGTCGATTTTTCGGTCAGATTTTCCGAATTTTTTATTTACGCAATTTCTCCGCAAAAACTGTGTGATAAATTAGTAAAAATTAATGTGATGTGAAATAAAATAGTTTTTGTCCACTTTTCATCGGGGAAAGGCAGAAATTTTGAAGAAATATGACAAAAACATCACTTTTCTGATACCCCAGGTGGTCACCATCTTGCATTTACCCATGATCCTCTGCTCGAGGGGTTATGCAAATAGCCTCAAAATGACCCCATATAATAAACTATAAAGTCACGGAGTTTCAGCTTCCTATTTTTTGTCGTTCCGGAGATAGCGCAGAAAGTTTGGTAGGGGGGCCATAATGGCTCTCCCAGGCCAGGTAGGGTCAATAAAGGGTTAACTTTAATAATTTAGAGACATTTGACGATTCAGCGTGTTGTTGACTGCTGGCATTTGCGGCTCTGTTCGGTACGTAATCTCGAGCCATTGTTGACTGTTCTTCAACGGCTATGGTTTACCTCACATTCTATTGCTTTATATTTCCATGAGTCAATGTCATAGCCCCATCCTTAATAAGGCAGCGTATCAGGTTCCGTAATATAATAGCATTAAGCGGATAAAGCCAGTAATAGAGATAATATTTTGCAGCTCAAGTTAGTACACGTAAGATATAGTCTGGCAGTTCGCTATCCGTAAATCACGATCGTGTCCATGTGAAACCAGTTAATTTGAGCACAAGTCATGCAGTTAGAGGGCTAAATCAGTCAATATTTAGAAGGAAAGTTTCTGTCTTCCGTAATGCAGATATTCGACATCCAGGTTACAATTATCTTAAATCAAGTGAAATTCGGAATTTATCGCAACGATTAGATTACTGATGTGATTCGCCTTATGTCGAATACATGTGCATATTAGTGGGCGTACCTCTCCATCGATTGAGTGCAAAAAACCCCCCAAACTAATAAACACGCTGGGGAATAATGCGCGGTCATTGTCAGATTTCACCATAAGAAACTTAAAATAGAGGCAGTGTGATTGATAATGGTTGATGAAGTTCATTGAAATTTCAGGTTTCTAGTTCCTCAATTGCCAACAGTAGACATAAGATTAGGATGTAAGTCAAGATAAGTTATTGAATGTCTTTTAAATATCCATTTATAAAAGAAGTCAAATGAGTCATTCCACATTAAAGGCCAGTTTACATGTCCCGTCCAAAAACAGCTAAAAAATCTTTGCATTAGGCGGCTTTTAATGTTTGTGTTCACCATATATCGATAATTTCAGGACCGCTGATGATCAGCTACCAGTTAACGAATTAAAAAGACTTTGTTTGCTTTTTTTTCGGATTATATACGATTCTTTCCTTCAACATAAATATATATCCGCTGTCGCTTTCCTTGAAACTGTCGGCGATGAAAAAGACATGAAGAACGGTATGTCTTGTTGCAGTTCATTTTATTATCTAGAATATGATAAATATGTGTTGTTCCCTGCAAGGTGTGAAGTAAATATACTATAATTTTGGATAAGTTCTCATACGTTTTCTTCAAATTGTCTGCCTCCCGCCGCCTGTCAACTACGTGACGGCGAACTGACCTGATCTCTGGTGGTAGCTGAAGGTGGTTTTAGACGATCACGCGGTTATCAGCGGTTCTAGCAGCCACCGTTTTGAAGGAACGTGGAAAACGATGTGCCCAGCTTTCCCCCATTCACTAGTTTTGGGTTGAGATTGATTGACACTACGGGAGTATGTTTATTTTGTGTCATCTACGAACGGATAATACCTCAGTGAAAATCTGATACAGTTCTGCTATCTCCAGATAAAAGGTTATTTATGGCCTCAATCCATGTTTACCCAATGTCACACGCTGAGTGCACCAACATCACGGTCATATACATCACATTTTATGTGACGCATTTAACGTGACGTGAATGACATTGCCGTTGCGGAGATGAAAAACGAATCCCATATATGAGAGAAGAGTAGGATTAAAGGACTGCGTGTGTGGAGAATTTGAAATACCAGAACCATCGCTATTCGCAGGGGCTAAACTGTTAGAAAGATTGAGTCACTCTGGCTTACCATTTTTGGGTAAAAAAGTGACGAACCCGCAAATAATTGAGTCAAATTCGATTTCAACCCGAACACTCTCAGTCCTTTTCACCCAATTTTTGGGGTAAAAATTGAAAATGACTCAAAAATGTCCGGGTCTGTCACATCTATACCCCAAAACATTGAGTGATATTGACTCAATATCTCTAGCAGTGTAGACCAAATACGGGAAATGGTCATCTACGTTAGTCAGTCACCTATATCACCGGATGTCATCTACGACCAGAGAGAGATTTCAATGCAAATCAATCTTAAACTGACATAGTTTGCGTAGATCATTCAACATGTATCCACGTTGAACAGAAAGATCGAAAATATGAATGGTCTGTTCTCTCTGCTTTACACAAGTCAACAAACAATATTATTTTAGGAGTAATCGAATCCCGGTCATCATGAGTAGGGAATTGCATGAAATGTGACACTTTGCAATATGAATATCATTGGGAGATCTCTGTTGTGACGTAGATAACAGATGATTAAAGTATATAAATTCAAAACTGACCGTTTTCCAATTAATATTTCATATCAGTCGCATAAAATATCATTATTGTCAAGAAAGCACTCCCTCGTAACGAATCATACCCCCCAAAATGGCCACTGCCACTCGAAACGGGCCTTACTGTAGAACTACCCTAATGTTTTAACCCTATCTGCCCTGGGCTTTTTTGGACTTGTCCAGGCCTGGGGAGCCGAAATGCCACCCCCCCCCCTAATTATTTTTCTTACCCCAGAGCTTACCATACTATACCCTTGGGTCAAACTCTACCAGAAAATGTAAACAAAGAACCAAGATGGCCGCTTTGATGACGTCACAGTGACATCATTTTCAAAACCGCATATTTGGTCGATTTTCGGTCAAATTTTCGAATTTTTTATTTATACAATTTCTCCACAAAAACTGCATGATAAATTAGTAAATAGTAATGTGATCTGAAATAAAATAGTTTTTGCCCACTTTTCTTCGCGGAAAAGCAGAAATTGTGAAGAATTGTGACAGAAACATAACTTTTCTGGTACCCCGCGTGGCCGCCATCTTGAATTTACCCATGATTCTCTGCTCGGGTGGTTATGCAAATATGCTCAAAATGACGCCAATAAGATGAAATA
The DNA here is from genome assembly GCA_036873755.1 of Hanleya hanleyi. Taxonomy (NCBI): domain Eukaryota; kingdom Metazoa; phylum Mollusca; class Polyplacophora; order Lepidopleurida; family Hanleyidae; genus Hanleya; species Hanleya hanleyi. The sequence continues at coordinate 155,795 of JAVTVY010042611.1, forward strand.
TACAGTCAGGGAGTTTCAGCTCTCCATTTTTGTCGTTCCTGAGATAGCGCAGAAAGTTTGGTGAGGGGGCATTTTGCTCCCCCTCCCCCAGGCCTGGTAGGGTTAAGTTAATTTTGTTAGAATTCGAATATTTTTCACAACGAATACATTTATTTGGGATCCTTGAGAAATAAGCTTTCAAAAAATACATACATTACCACTGCTATGAGGCATATCTTTAGCTCTATAAAGAGAAATTCTAGAGGGTGTGTAAAATTGTCTGCAGGTGAGCTCAGTATTCTTAATCCAGAAACTATCAACCGTTCTATTGAAATACAAAGACTATTGTTGGCTGGCGTCTCGGAATTGAGACTTGAAGACTTACAGCATACTCACATAGTTTAGGATCGCTGTATTCCCGGCGACAGAAGGCAACAGTGTTCCCCCAAGTTCCGGCCTTTAGTACTCATATTGAAATACCAGTCCAAATGCTGAACCTTCCGAGCTAGGCATTATCGGTACTACCCATAAGAAAGAAAACAGCATTCAATTTGATGGCCATACAGACCCTGGTAATTATCGTCCGATTTCACTGACTAGTTGTGTCTGCAAAACAATGGAACGCATGATAAATGATCGCCTTGTTTGGTACCTGGAAACTGAAAAGAAACTTACTGATATTCAAGCTGGTTTCCGAAAAATAGAAGTACCATTGATCATTTAGTCAGATTAGATTCGTATGTTAAGAATGCTTTCGCCAAGAACGAACATGTGGTTTCTATCTTTTTTGATTTAGAAAAAGCCTACGATACTACATGGAAATACGGGATTCTTAAAGATCTTCAAAAGATGGGATTAAAAGGTCGTTTACCCGTTTTTATTTTCAACTTTTTGAATGATAGACAATTCCAAATTCGTTTGGGTACAACTATGTCTGATCATTTTGATCAAGACCAGGGTGTCCCACAGGGCAGTATTTTGTCTACTACTCTGTTTAGTATCAAGATCAACAGCCTGGCTGCAGTTCTGAATAAATCAATTGATGGCTCACTTTTTGTAGACGATTTCAATATATCGTGTAGTGGGAAAGTATACACAATATTGAGAGAACATTACAACTTTGTCTACACAGAATTCAGAAATGGTGTCTAGAAAATGGTTTCAAATTCTCCAGAGCTAAGACAAATTGTATACACTTTTGCAGAAAATATTTCCAGCACGAAGATCCAGAACTAAAATTAGACGGAACTGAAATCAAAGTAGTAAAAGAGGTCAAATTTCTAGGCATATTGTTTGATCAACGACTAACATTCAAATCACATATAAATTGCTTAAAAGCCAAATGCACGAAAGCTCTAGATTTGTTGAAAGTCGTTGCCAGCTATAAGTAGGGGGGAGATCAGCAAACTCTCCTTCATTTATATCGATCGCTTGTGCGTTCCAAACTCGATTATGGTTCTATCGTTTACAATGGTGCAAGCAAGTCAAACTTGCCAAAGCTAGATCCTATTCTCCATCAAGGACTAAGGCTTTGCCTCGGTGCGTTCAGAACATCACCCAAAGAAAGCTTGTATGTGGAAGCGGATGAATTTCCTTTAGAACTTCGGAGATTTAAATTATCGCTGCAATATATCACAAAACTGCGTTCGAACCACTCAAATCCTGCATATAACTGTGTTTTCAACAATTTCGCAGATGTGCCATATATGAAAGCAGTAATCAGATGCATGTAGATCTCGTGGCAAGTTTTATTTTGCATTTATGTTACGTTTTATTTATTTGATTATTCTTTTAATGATACCAGATGCGCCCCTTTACGGTTAATGTGAAAACAAATTAAAACTTATATTTTATGGTATTCCCTATGCAAACAAATGACCGGATCCTACTCCAAGAACAGCGAGTCAGCTTGAAATGTCCGGAGAGATCGTTCACGATATCCCACATTCGGAAGATACGGACCGAATATGAAAAGACCTTGAGCATTATATTTGCATATCGCAAAATATTCTAATTTCGCCCTGACTATGCGAGAAGTCGTAAGTAGTACCAGCAGACAAGCGTGGTCATTTTAGAACAACATTAATTATAACAGTAATAGAGGTCTCCGACATGACAATTTCCTCAATATTTACTGATGTCAGAAACGTGATATACATTTTCATTAGATATCTCAATATCTCGTGTTTCTTTCTGATTTCGCAACATTCACAAAATCATATGCGTGCGAAAATTAACCCAGCGCGGAAAGAAGGATTCATTGTATTTGTATACCGGGGTGAGAAAATTTTCACCTGGGTGAAAACAGGATTTCAACTGGGTTAAAACAGGTTTCCTCCAGGGTGAAAACGTTTGCGCCCAGGTGAAAACCTTTTCACCTCGGTGAAAACGTTTGCACCTGGGTGAAAACTTAGGAAGAGTGAAAGAACCCCCCCCCACCCAAACTGAAAAAAATATAAACAAAACTAAAATTAATAGCTTTTCGTACATGCGCCACCGTAAAGATGTATAGGCCTATTGACCTAAATACATAAAAAATTCTAAAAAATTCTAAAAAAATATATATATTTAACAAAGATGCGACGGTAGAACTTTACAAGACGTACTAAAGCTGTACATGAGAAATGCAGAAAATCAAACATTTTCAAGTGACCCCGACTAGGATCTTTTACCAAGAACAACACAGCAAACAACCTATTCATGGACTATGTCAGCGGAAGTGCCATATTTTCCTGTGTATTTTTAGTTTAACCCACTGATCATTTCACACCTATGCTGCATTGCCCTGTGCTTTGCCCATTTCGCACCTGTCCTGTATGTACGCTTTTATGTGGTGCCTTTAGCCTCCGGGCAAAAACGAGCAATAAACCATCTATCTGTCTATCCTATTCGCGTGCTTCCCGACAAAGGCTTTACAGAGAACGAACGACCTCAATAAAACAATTGATTTTTTTCTTAATTAAAAAAAAGAAAAACACACACAATACGAAAATAGACTGTCCAAAATGTTCAGACTTTGTTAAATTTTTTTTTTTTTTTTTAACTTTTAATATGTCATTGATAACAAAATAAAAACAAATGATTTTTTTTAATGCAAAATACGAAAATAGACTGTCCAACCTTTTCAGACTTTGCAAAATATGAAAATTAAAGAACCGGGCGGGGGTCATCATTCGCAAATTCTCGGAGACTTCGGTTGGCAGGTTCGTAGATTTCCGTTCGGCAATTCCAAATGCTCGCTCTTATCACGAGGCGTCAGTGCCAAAAGAGATAGAGGAAAAAATCAATGCTGGTGTTGCTGGTGAAAATTGAAATGTTAAGCTTTACACGGACCGATACTTTGTGTTGGTCTACCTGCTCAAATTCGTTTCATTCCTGTGACCGACACGCTGAAAACTGCACCCATGCCAACTGCAGTACCCACTGGCTATTCATTATATATTTCGAGCGCGTTAGGTACATAAAACAAAAGGAGAGTGAAGTACCGGACTGGGCGAGGGAGTCCTGGCCTTAACCTAGAACTCAATATTTATATGAATGAAAACATTATAGACTGATAAATACAAGTTGATATTATCAACTTGTATTTATCAGTCTATAATAAAAGTTATTGAGAGTTGTGTTCGCATTTGCTGACATAACGATGTGAGTAGTAGTATAGTAAGTGGATTTACAGTCACATTGACCTACTTATTTGTTCTCCCCGGGTAAAATTTAAGGGGGCGGTCACGTGGCGATCACGTGATCAAGGCATGTACTGACCTGTCTGTGGGGTTTTCCCCACAATGTCGTACACGGAGGTGACCGAAGATGTCACGGAGGTCACAGGGTAGGGAGCGAGTATTTAAACCTCCATTTTGCCGGGGGAGATAACTCTTGCATTTACCAGGGGGCGCTGTTTCGACCTGTGAACATGATAGGACATGTACTGACCTGTCTGTGGGGTTTTCCCACAATATCGTACACGGAGGTGACCGAAGACAATTTGTGTTTTATCTATATTGGGTAGATAAAATGATTACTAGAAGTAGTGAACTTATTTTTCTACTTTCTAAGTCGCCTGTGACTGTATGCAAATTAGCTGAACCACTGACAAGGTTGCGGCTCATCTTCCTTGGTATATAAGAAATCCAAGGATCTTAAAGTGTATATACATGTGCGTACTGTTCAATGAAAATGGTAATATCTGAAGACAGTGTGCCGAATACCTGGCTCCCCGAATTGCAACATTGTTGCACGTTCACTTCCGAGTCTCTTCGAGTCTCTTCGGTCACTTCCCACGAAAAGATACGGAGGTGACCGAAGATGTCACGGAGAATTCGGTGAGGTCCGTGAAGATGTTACGGAGATCTCCGAAGAGACACGGAGGTGCCCGAACATGTCACGGAGAGTTCGGTGAGGTCCGTGAAGATGTTACGGAGATCTCCGAACAGACACGGAGGTGCCCGAACATGTCACAGAGAGTTCGGTGAGGTCCGTTATGAGGGCGTTATGAAGAAATAAATCACGCATTTGGGTAAGATCTAGATTGATATGCTGTTATAATGAATGCGGTATTTTCATCATTCTAATTGCATTTAAGTTACAATACACAAGAGTGTCGTTCAGTGATACTTGTTTGCACGAAAACGCGAGGTGAAGTTCTCTAGGACATCCATAGGAGCAATTGGGCCGAGATTTTATGCTGCAAAAAAAGTATTCCCTCGGTACATGTATCATTAGGTCAACTGAGTAACTTTCCTTAATGAAATTCAGTCATCGAAATATGTATACTTCCTGAATATACCAGTTCTTTGAAACCAGAATCCTTTAATTTTAATGATGATGGATATCATGATGGATCTACTTCGGTTAGATAGGGTTGATGTCGATATTCCAAATTAATAACTGATAGGGAAATTCACGATGGTGCCTTTGTACGGCGTCAATTTCCAGAGAGCGTGAAATAGATCCTAGGATTCCTAGTGGAAATATATTATTTCGAACCATATCTGTTCCAACCATAAATAAATACACAATTGCTAGGAAAGTAGACACTTTCATATTTTCTAATCCAGTTTTATCGCAGCCACGTCGTCTGGTTCTAATAACTTATATTCATAGAAGGGAATTTATTTATTAAACCCATATTAGTGTTGGAATTCGGAAAAGGCGTTAGATAAACAAGTGATCACTCGAGAGAGCAATGCGATCAGTGGATCACAGACGGATCAAACGAGAATAAGTGAAGCAGTCACAGATACGAATGGCCTATAAAATAAGCTGTGTAGAATCAGCGTCCCTTTTCTTAAGTCTGCCTCAAACAAATCCTGACCACCAGCATTCTTCAAAAGCCGGGCTGCAGTTTGTGTGTTTATTGAATCAGTATTATCATGACCAATATATCACTTTAGTCGATAAACCGGAACCGTGGCATGCTGAGGCATAGGAAATGCTTGTCGAGGTGAACTAATATAATTCTGATGCACTCTGGTGGTAGGGAAAATTAAGATCCGATATTCAATAATCTGCCTTCGTCCATGATCGAAAATTCTAATTTGTGAGATATTATAAATTCAAAGTGAGCATCGAATATAAATATATATATAAACGCAAGCTGGGAACCGTTGTCGGGTGTCCACTTAAGCACTCTTGGCTGAGAGTCCTACTGGAATGGTGGGTCATAAAATACCGTCACCTTGCGCATGCGCACTAGTAGAAGTGCATCTGAATGGATGTTTTGGGTTAGAGGTGGACCACCTGTGGTCCAATTTGATCGTGTTAGGTGTTATATTAAAGCACTCGTGTGGGAGAGTCCAACCTGTTGGGTGAGTGGTGGAAATGCCGTCAATCTTCGCATGAGAAATGGAAAAATGCATTTGTCGGACGTTTTAGGATAGATACGGACCATTCCTGGTTCCAATGTGCCGGATGGGGTGTCATGTTGTGGAGCACTTGTTGAATCCGATTCGACTGGTATGCATTGGAAATACCGTCAAGCTGCTCATTCGCAGTAGAAGAAGGATCGTTTCGGGGTCGAGATTCGTCAACAACCCCAAAACATTGTCGCAGCAGTGTTGCACGCTCGCTACAATGTTGCAAGATGATCGCTGCAGTGTTGCCCTGTTATGTCCTCATTTGCCATAAAATACATGTATGTGTGTGTCTACATGGGTGTGTGTTGGCGGTGGTGGTGGCTTTACTAAACGCCCGTCTTAACGCAGTGACGCTCTGACGATAGAGATTAAGTTCCGCTGCGTTTTCTATACCTAGTCCCTTATGTCTTACCGTCATGATACAGACAGAAGAGAGAACAACAACAAGAAGCATATTGCGTATTACACATTGTATTATGTTTACATAATAGTATCGTGTGTTTCAATCGCATCGTCGGCGGCTCTTGTCCAATCAGAATTTGCAATTTGAGAAAGTTCAATCTACGGACATGGTTGCTCTTGTCCGTTTGTCCTAAGCGTCGGCGGGCAGTCCAGGATCCTGGAACAGCTGTTAGTCCTGGATCGTCGACTGTGCACCTCTTTTGGATGCTCTTGCTTTTATGGACGTGCCACAGTAACGCCCGCCAACTCATAGCTTAACCCTATCTTGCCTGGATATTTTCGGAACTGTTGGATGGTCATTTCGCCCTCGCCTCCATAAATATTTTTCTTACTTCTTGAGCTGGTGGGCTAAACTTAAACTTACCGGACTTTACCCGTGGGTCAGGTTGTACAAGAAAATTTTTAAAAAACCCAGAATGGCCGCTTACTGTGACGCCATCTTCAAAACAGACACTTTTTACCCGTCAAATTTCGATGTTTTTTAAACTTATGTGGTTTCTTTGCAAAAACTGCATGATGAATTGGTATATAATAGTAATAAAATAGATTTTCCTCAATTTCTACGGAAAAACTCATTTGTCTGGTACCCTCATGGATGCCATCTTGAATTTACCCATGATCCTCTACTCGGCGGGTTATGTAAATAGGCTCAAAATGACCCCAATATGAGAAACTAAAATGTGTCAGTTTCATTTTTATTTTTTGTCGTTTCGGAGATATGGGAGAAAGTTTGGTGGGGGGGGGGGGGGGCATAATGCATGCCAGGTAGGCTTAACACTTCAACACCCCGGTGAAATAGCTCAGAAGCTCTAGTGGGTCTAGATATCTCATGGAATTAACACTAGATTATCGAAATGCAGTGACGCCCATCAACGCCCATAGTTTCGATTTAACGTTCACCTCAACGTCTCAACGCCCTATCTTAACACCATAACGCCCTATCTTAAAGCCTTGGCGCCCATCTCAACACCTTAACGCCCTAGCTTGAATCCTTAGCGCCCTATTGCAACGCCTGAATGCATTGCCGACCGTTGCCGGTAAAATCACAAGCACATGTTCTGACCATTGTCGCTCGATCCTTGGTGAAAATGACATCATCACCGAAAGTGATGTAATCGCGCGCGTGTGCTCACCTGGTGGTGCAGCCGGTACCCTGGTGCGCCCTACATCTTACAAGCTAAAAGGTCCAGACAGCTTCACCAATTGAGCGCGCAGGCGCGCGATGACGTCACTTCCGGTGATGACGTGACTTCCACCATGGATCTAGCGCCAATGATCAAAGCATGTGCGTGTCATTTGACCGGCAATCGTCGGTATTGCATTCAGGCGTTACAATAGGGCGTTAGGGGGTCCATCTATAGCGTTAAGGCAATAAGCTAGACGTTAAGGTATTGAGATGGACGCCAAGGCGTTAAGATAGGGCGTTAAGACATTAACATCGAGCGTTCAGGCGTTGAGAAGGGCGTCAAACCGTAACACTGTGCGTTGATGCTCTATACACCAGTCCAGTCTGACACCCCACACAACCCATTCGTTCCACGAATGATCCATCTGTAGCCCCTAAACGTTCCTTGTTCTACTGCGCATGGGCAGCTTTACGGTATTTCCACGACACACCGGTTCTGTCAGACTCTCCCCAACAACTGCTTCATACGACAACTCGCACGGCCCATTTGGGCCACAGTTGGTCCATCTCTAACTCAAAACGTCCACCTCAGCTCTGTTTATGCACCACACATGCGCAGTCGGAACATTTCAACGAAAGTCATCCCATGGCCTCGATACAGCGTGAGACAGAGAAAACAAGTACCCACACTACATACTTAAATCCACAAGATGAAAATGACCACCCCTATCTCAATACTCCGATCACAAACATGCATTCCGGGAGATGTCAATTAACATTGAAATAACTGAAGGGGATCTGGGGGCCTATTAACCCTATCTGGCCTGAGCTTTTTGGGACCTGTCCCAGCCGGGGGAGGGGGCGAAATGACCCCCATAATTATTTTTTTAACCCTGGAGCCAGGGGGCTGAAACTTACCACCCTTGAGTCAAACTCTACCAGAAATTGTAACAAAAAATCCAAGATGGCCGCTATGATGACGTCACAGTGATGTCATTTTCAAAAACGGCATTTTTTGGTCGATTTTTCGGTCGGATTTTTCGAATTTTTTATTTATGCAATTTCTCCGCAAAAACTGCATGATAAATTAGTAAATATTAATGTGATGTGAAATAAAATAGCTTTTGCCCACTTTTCATCGAGGAAAAGCAGAAATTTTTAAGAAATATGACAAAAACATCACGTGGGCGCCATCTTGAATTCACCTATGATACTCTGCTCGGGGGTTATGCAAATAGGCTCAAAATGACCCCAATATGATAAACTATAAAGTCATGGAGTTTCAGCTCTCCAATTTTGTCGTTCTGAAGATAGCGCAGAAAGTTAGATAGGGAGAGCCATTTTGCCCCACCAGCCAGGCCAGGTAGGGCTAATAAAGAGGCGTGACCTTTGACACCTGCGCATTTTATTTCTGCATGTCTTTTTAACACTGAAGTGACTAAAGAGCGTAATTTATTCAGGGGCAGATAGTTTATTCAAATGTTCAAATCAGGGGAGATAATTGGGAATCGGGCCAAAATAGTTATCGCTCCCTAAAGGAGACCAAAGATATACTCCTTTATTAATACTGAGGATCATCGACAAATTCAAAATAACGATCAAGAGGATGCGACTGAAAAGTTGCATTTTTGTCGTGCTTTCTTCTCATTTATACACATAAAACTACCCAAAATTATTTTATTTCGCATCAGGTAATTATTTCCCAATTTTTTGTGTATTTATTATTCTGAATATTGCGTCACTATGAGGTCATCCTATATTATTGTAACATTTTTTCTACAAGATTGTCTCCAAAAATATATTGTGTGTAGTTCTAACCCCCTAACCCTAGATCGCCCAGGTCATATGCTTAGAACAGACTGGATTTGAAATGCAATACATATCTGATGTAGGTTTGCTATTTCATGTCGGTAAGCAAGGCATCACTTCAGTGTACATGTGTGTACAACTGCCGAAACTCTCGATTCAGAATTTTATTTCTGCATTCACTTCAACTGTTCCATTCGGACGATAATTGAAAATTCTGTGTGAAGATTTATTACACCAGCCAACAGGATGTCTATATCCGTCCAATTGTATCACATCACTCGAAGGCTTTTGCCTAACGACTTCAGAAAAAAATATTCTACCATTACCGGGATAGAAGCCTCTTCAATCATATATACAATTGGCCCGAAACCGTAGCCCCGCCGTCTGGCTACAATTACCAAACTTGCACTCTGAATTGCAGTAATCATGTTCTAGATTACATGTGTACCAAGATGTATATATAGTTCTCATCAAATTGGTACGCGAGGACATCAATAAATCAAGGGAATAGATATAGACAGGGTGTCAAATCACCACAGACGGCGTAACTGGATAACAGTCCCTCAACAAAATGGGGCCGTCTGGCTACAATTACCAAACTTGCACTCTGAATTGCAGTAATCATGTTCTAGATTACATGTGTACCAAGATGTATATATAGTTCTCATCAAATTGGTACGCGAGGACATCAATAAATCAAGGGAATAGATATAGACAGGGTGTCAAATCACCACAGACGGCGTAACTGGATAACAGTCCCTCAACAAAATGGGGAAAACTGTTGACCACATCTATCGATATATGTTGCTAGTGTGAGTATATTGGCAGAGGGTCTTTTGGGTTAACATGAGCTCAACAAGACGATTTTCCCACTTGATGATTCAAGCTAGAATATGGACGTGAGTGAGATTGAAAGGTCGGTTTCAAAGCCAACATCAGTCGTTTTTTTAAGACGGTCGATATAATTGACCGAGTCGCTAGCCCCTCTAAGAATGTTGACCTCAAAAAAATCCCGTCGTTATCTAAAGGGCAATCCCTCCATATACACAAATGATTTTACGACTTTAATTAGCCGTCGTTCGCTATTACTTAAATTGTTTACTTGTCAAAAATATGCCGTGATTTTTTCATGTTTTCGCTGTTTAATAACAATATAGGGAAAAACATAAGTATGTTCAATGAAATTACGTAGGCACTGGCTGCGTTGTGGGAGGTAGTCATAGCAAGGCAGTATCCATTCGTCCATCTGAATAAGAAAAACTTGTTCCCTGTGATAAATGATAAAAGATGTTAGATAAAAGGGAGCATTGTTGTTAAGCACACAGAGAACATGTAACATTTTTTTCTGTTTGGATAAACAAAGACAATTAAAATTCACTCAATTTAATGCGCATAAATATTGAGCATGTTTATTTTGAAAGAAGTGAACTGAACAAGGGCTGATATATCAAAATTTTGAGTATATTCCGTCTAATAACTCATATAGAAAGAGTGATTACTCCAATGATTGGTTGATCGCACATTATTTATTTTGTTGATCTGGTCGCTTTTTCTAATTTCTGGACCCTAATCGAACCTCATTAGATGACAATTAAGGACCAATCTTTTCCGATTGAAAGTCAATCTAATAATCCAAATTGCGATACGTATAGATTAGCTTTTCGATTCGAAGTACATTTATCTTCTTTCGTTTTTATATAGTAGGTTGAAGTTCTGTACATTGGAAACTTGATACAAAATAATTCCAAACCTCATCAAAATATTCTTATCTATTCTGGATTCTATATAGTAAAACGTGCTCAGATTAATTTCAAATGCCACAAATGTCACGTTGGGCACACCAATCCTCGTCAGATCACCGAAGTTTATAGCAAAGTTGAGCTGGGTCAATACTTGGATGGCTTATCGGGTATGCCAGTAGATGGTCTGATAAGGCTACCACATCATCGCTCTGAAATATTCGCATGCATGTTTTTTTCTACCAAACTTTTAATGTTGCATTTAATTGTGTCCAGGATGATGGGGCGCTGTGGTATCCAGGACATGTAGGCACCGTCATGATATGCCTTAACATTTTTTTAAAGACACACATACACTTGTTTATTTTTGACGAGAAAAGCGCAGTTCTTAAAAATGCAAACTTATGCCAGCGACTTCATGACAAAAGAGCTATTAACTCTACCAGGTTTGGGATTTTGAGGCCTGCCCAGGCCTGAGGAGGGTCAAGCTGTATTAGAAAATATATATTTTTTTAAATCCAAGATGCCGCTTTGATTACGTCATCTGAAATGTTTAATTTATTCAATTATGCTTCAGAAAAAAACTGCATAGTAAATTAGGATATATACAGGTATATATCTGATGCGAAATAAAATTGTCTTGCTCACTCTTATTATTTTGTCGTTCCCAACATATATGTAATGCAAAAAGTTGGTTGGGAAGTAGGATAGAATCCCCCACCCACACACAAGGACTTCATACTCCGAAAGTAGATATGCTGAATGAGTCCTGCAGCATCATAATGGCGTTTATACAACAGTCAAATCAGCTAGGGATAGCTATCAGGAGCACTTTCTTTTAGATTCTCAATCGGAACTTGTCGGAACACCCAGTGGAATATAGGAGAGTTTGTGATATAATCGACACTGAACAAGCGCAATATGTACAGTAACCGTGTAAAGTCAGTCCATCCTGTTGGCAAAGATCATAATCGCTGTACAGCCACAATGTTGTCCTTGCCTGTCCTAAATTTTACTCTTGATGTATTGTTTTACTACTGCATTTCTGTTTCGGTATACATATACTTCAATTCCATATACTGACCAGTATTCGTGTAAAACAATTCACCCACAAAGCAGCCCGAAATGAAAATCGATTGTTCGATATATTTTCATCCAATTTGATCATTTGTCTCAGATTGACCTATTAGCTATATCTTGTGGTAGCGTTGTATTTTCAAGTGTAGAATATACTGACTCAAGCTATGATTATGTCTCAAGACTAATAATTTACTCTGCTATTGGATGGATTCGATCCACCCCACCGGGTGTGGCTTCCCTCCGCAGCACCACAGCAGAAACAGCACTTCGCGTTTACGCTTGCAAACACAATCAACAGTGCCGGATCCGATGTAATTCCCACCGGCCGTACAACAACAAATCTGACATACCAAAGATATGGCAAAGTCAAAAAGAAGAGTTGTTAGTAACATGATAATAAACAATAACAGTTGGTACATATAAAGTTGAAAGGAGTAAGTCAATACGGAGACACTCCGATGTTAATCCTGCTGACGTTGTAAATGATGAAATAACCTGTACTGATAAATTTCAGGATTGTTCCAACGAAACCCTGAAACTTGGATTTATTTTAGTAAATTGTTGTTACCCTAGTACTTTATTTATTAGGGTCATATCGCTGTTGTCGGATGTGGCTTCCTTCTTTATATAATAATGTTTACTGGTAAAACACATGAGGTGTGGTAGAATTCTTGCATTATCTTCGTGCATACACGTGTTATCCTTGCCCATCGGTTTTACCCAAACGTTGAAGATTCCATATTAAAATTTTGCTTCTTTGGAAATACAGATGGACATGGAGGTAAGCGACGGCACAGCTTTGCCAGCCCAACCATATATTTAGGAACGTCCACTGCTAGTAAATCATAATAATTAACTTTCTGAATAATGTGTTGTGCATTCATATGTATGTAATATGAGAGAAAACAAAGAAAAAATATAGGTTGGTGAGCATTTTTTTAACTGCACTGACCCAATAGCCGTAGTTTTGAAGCATATTTATGAAAAATTCATATAATTAGTATTTAAATTTTTCTTATATTCTAACCGTTTGCGGAAAATATCTATCAAAATTTATAAATTGAATGGCTGTTGCTGAGCAAATTCTCAGCTGGAAGGCCTTCAAAGGAAATCTCTATCTCTTAACCTGGGAAAGGGAAATAACCAAATAGGCGTCAATGGCCGTCAAAGCCAAAAATCACCAGCGGAAAGCCTTTACGCTCAGAATAACTTTCTTTTGAAATGTATAACATACATGTAGGTGATGTAGGCTTGCTCTTTATGCGAATACGCACGGTATTACCTCAGCGTACAGGTGCCCAACATCAAAAACTCTCGATCCAGATTTATTTTTCAACTTTAAATGTATATCTCTAGATCATTCTACATTTTCATCAACTGTGGCCTGGTGACGCTGATTAAATGTTACATGCGGTGATTATTATACTAGCTGCCAGGATGAGACAATAGAGATTCATACAACCAATGATTCTATATTATATAGCCTCTCCGTCTGACTGCAATTACCAAACTCGCACTCGACAATTATTCGTTTTAATTTTCAAACTCAAATGGTATATATATATTTATATTTCTCATATCCTTATTTCAAAGGAATAGACATCGGCATCGTAGCAAATAGACAGAGCACTATCACTGTGTAACAGTTCCTCAACAATAACGGCGCATCTATGAGCACATTTAGCAATAGCTGTTTCCATTGTGGGTTTGATGTTTAAGGATTGAAGGTTGACATGAACTAAACAGGACCAGTTGCTCGCTTGATATTTATTGCTAGAATATGGACGCGAGTGAATATGAAAGAAGCAGAAGTTCATTTTTGAATATTAACCTACATAAGAATCTTTTCCATTTGTCTAAAAGTACCGTCAAAGTCCTACACATCTCAGTAACTCAGTATATGACTTCAGATAAACGCCGAACACCATTATTATTATTGCCACGACTAATTCATTTTGATAGCGATACCGGTCTGGTGCATAAGTGCTGTTAAATGTGAGTATTTTTACATTTCCACTGTTAAATTTTAGTGGAATATGACTCTGGTACAGACTTGTTCCGTGTAGTCAAATCAAGGCATTGTCAGTTTGTTGATCTGAGTAAGAAATAATCGCTATTTGTGATTAGATAATTATAAAAGAAAAATACTTTTGTTGAACGAGCTGAACATTTATTGTGTGTGCCAACTCCTATATTCAGATTTGAGCTAGACTCCCAGACGGTCATATCGTTCATAAGCATCAGGTGATACAAATTGATATATATAATAACACATGTTCACGAATTATATCGGATGTGATTCATGGTACTTATAGTTTATTTTGAGTTGTTTTGGAAGTCTGTGGCTTTTTCATTTCAAGTGACAGATATCTATAGAGCAAGGTCATGCCGGCAAACCTTGTAAAATTACGCTTGATGATTGTTCAGCGCAAAATCCTTTGTGTAATAATTTTAAGATTTCCAAGTGTGGCCACCGTGAGTGTGTCACATGTCCACTCTTTAATACTTCAGCTTCATTTAGTTCCACGTTAACGAGCAAGTGATATTCTGTTAATTCTTACGTTGGTCTCAGTTGTTCTACTTGAACCTGTATTTACTTGGTTTCCTGTTAGAAATGTCGCCAACAGTATATTGGCAAGACCACCCACATATTCCATCTGAGGGTGAACGGTCACACAAAATCCCTTAGGAAAGGGCAATTGCTTATAGGCAAATCTTTTTCTGATCTCGACCATGGCTGGGACAACATAAGTATCCGAATTATACCCATCGACCAAGGATTCCCTTTGAATTTGAGAGCGGGGACTGTTCTGGATGCTGGAGCTTGGCTCAGTTTCTCCGTATGGTTCAAATGATAATTCCAAAGAGTTCGGCATGCTGATATATCCAATATTACCCAGCTACAGTATAGTTCAGAAAAGACTTTATATTAAACATGAACGTGACGCGAGAGAATCGAGATTAAAATTGACTGAGTGTTCAAGTTAGCGAGACTATGGCAGGACCGTCTCGCGCTTTCACTGCGCATATGATTTTTGGAGAAACGCGGTCAAACGAAAAGCAGACGTTATCTGCAAAATGTTTTGCGAGAGTGACATTTCGGAATACGCTTCAATATGTTTCGCAGGGAAGCGTCTGGGTTGTTTTTTTGTCATCGCCTCGAAGATTTCGGAAGCCGCGCATAGAGTTCTACTGGAGGGAAACGAGAATAATTCATTTACATAATTGCACTTGAAACGTTTTCACTACTTCTAAGACAAACTGTCAGGCTACTGGGAACGCACTCGGGCACTGATCCTGGCCAACGAGGGAGTTCGATTCAACCTGTCACCTTGTCTGGATCAAGGAGGTTGGAAAGGAAGACCTGTAATGACAACCAAAGCAAATTAATGCAATACTGACATATAATTCTTTGAGCAGGTATACAGGATTCAAATCGTGGTAGCGTACAATCCCTGCAAAGAAGATCCCTACTCTATGAATTATCTGTACTCTTATAGTTTTCATTAACCGAAGTTCAATAGAAAATATATACAAAGTAGATAGCCCTAGCTATTTCGCGAGCAGGCATGGTCACAGCCACAGTCTGCGCATATGTAAGAAGGCTGTTTCAATCGCTATGGGATACTATGGATAATAACAAACTTCACGAGTTCAAAAAAACGGTTGGTTATACTCACCTGAACAGTCATAAATGCTTCGACCAGGCCATGATTAGACGATGTAGGATCGGTCACACACGATTAACTCATGAATATTTACTAAAACAGGAGCCGATTCCAAGGTGTATACCTTGCCATGAAGATCTGACGGTGAAACATATTCTCCTGGGCTGCATAGATTTTAAAACTGTAAGAGATACTTTTTATCGAGCAGATACGCTGGAAGATCTTTTTAGCAGAGTGAAAGAAGATTGTATTTTAGTTTATTTGAGAGAGATTGGTTTGTTGTACAAATTTTAATGTTTGTACCTGTTTTAGCGCATTAGTTTACTGAGTTTTTGAATTGATTACTTAGAATTTTGTTTGATCGTCGCTATATAGCTGAAATATTGCTGAATGCGACGTTAAACCTTAATTCTCTCTCTCTCTCTCTCGTTCACTCCCGTATGGATGAACACTGCGTCGTGTCTCGTCTTACACGACTAGGCCCCTCCGTGGTTATGTCCGACGTGTGTCTTCCTTCCCCCGGTCTTCTTCCCTCGGGTGGTATGGACTTCTCGTCGTCGTCGTGTCTCGTCTTACACGACTAGGCCCCTCCAAGCGTTGATAACCGTCAATGGATGCGGGCGGCCTGAGCACGACAGTACTATCACAGTACAAAGGCTTCTACGGCACCGGCCCGTCTCTCTGTAACACCGCAGGACTATTCAACTGCACGGCTCACGACAGCAGCAGACGGCACCCCTCGTAGGAATACACCCCCAGGCTTCAGCGACCCCGCTCACGGCGACTCACTCCGCGGCCCCGCTACAAGGACGAATCATCAAGGCTAGAGTTCACGGCTACACGGTCCACATAGGATCGGACATCAATAACACACGGTGGATAGGCAGGCACCTGGTCTAGTAACCCTCTTCCTATACTACTGTATGGGCACCTGGTATAGGAACCCTCTCTCTATACTACTGTATGGTCAACTGGTATGGGAACCCTCCTTCTATACTACTGTATGGTCAGCTGGCCCATGAACCCTCTCTCTATACTACTGTAGGGTCACCCGCAATAGATGGGCATCTGGTCAAGGATTCCCCCTTTATATACTACTGTATGAGACAGTAGTAATCTATGATTGGCCGTGAATTACTCAATATATGTACAGGGTGGTGAGAGACTATGCTTATGGAGGCGTGAATGGATAATCGTTTATCGTACGATTGACTGGGTAGATGTATATTTATCAAGCTATAGGCTCGAACCTATAGCTTGTGGATGTTAGCGTGAATATATTTCAACCTGTACGTTGTGTATTTAAGTACGTGTGTGCATGAATAATTGTTTAGGTAGGAACTGTGTATGATTTGCCTAGCTGTACCCTCTTCACAGAGACGAGCATCTCCTACCGATACAGCTTAATTGATACCATAAAGGTATGGCCATGCTATCAACACTAACGCCGTTAGTTAATTGGCAGAGCTGAGCCTGCACTACCGTACAGTAGAGATTAGGAATAACCATTGACGATAAGTGTCTATACTCTAACTCCCAGCGCAATACCCACACAACTGTGCGTTACGGTTGAAATAGGTAGAGATCGAAGTAGAGTAAACACAGCCCGGACGTGTGATTGTAAGTGAGTGTAAATGTATGCATGCAATGATGCTATAGGATTCGGCGGCGGCACTTCTTCAATTCGGCGGCCTGGTCGCGGCACGGCAATGTATTGGGTTTCTTCTCCCCAATAGATTTTGCGTGTGCTCTCACCTCGATGTTTCTGCTGGTCTCTGTCGTTTCAGCGGGAGTCCGGCTTATATAGGGCTACCGCTCTTCTGTGGATAAAGGTAGAAACAGACGTTGAAGATACGAGCGCCCTCTTTAATGTCAAAGAATCACACTTCCCGATCAGTTTATCTGGACTTCGCTGGATTAATATGGCTATGGAGGAACACACCATAATTCATAACGGACGTAACTGGTAAATCTCAGCTTCCAACTCTCTCTGGTTAATTCATACCACGACCGCAAAGTTCACTATTCCACATCTGCATATTCTTCATTGTTGACTTCCGGATTCCCGACTGACGTCATCTACAGCGAAGCAAGCGAGGTCCACTCGGGCCCCTTTCACCGTCCCAACTGATCGTTTGAGATAACTTCACCGAGATTTCGAGCATTGTCTGTCTCTCGGATTATTATAGTTCATTCTAGGAAAATTACAGCGTTGAATTCCATCAGGTAAGTGAACCGCACACTTAAACACAATGTAACTTTCGATTTCACATAGTCATGTATCATTCAGAAGCTGTGATTTATTAAAGGGGATCCCAAGGGGTCGTTGTCATCCTGCACTTTCGTTACACTACCCCCGCCTTCGAAGAACATGACGCCCTCGTCATGGCTCGTGTCACGCTACCAGCAGCACGGGTGTGCAGAACAGAACATATGTACAACGTATATACAACAGAATTACAAGACGATGGTCCTCTTGACTTCCTGGCCAAGTCGTCGTCACCTGAAGTGGCCATCAGGTCCACAGCAGGCCACAGCTGTCTCTTGCTGGAGTCATGCCTCATGCATCTGAGGCAGTAAAGCCTCGGGATCAGCCAGTCTGTGTTCGTCGCCCACAGGAGTACTTGGAGGTCGCACCTGCCCCACAGGTCATCCCTAGACGATCACGGGCATCAACCGTATTTCTCCGACCGTACGGTTGTGCATCTCCTGTCCACTGGCAGGCTAAAACGTAGTCATTAAAGCGCCTCGGTCGCTGGACACGACGTCCACGAGTCGTTCGTGGAGGACTCCACGTCTCCGGCAAGGCAATCTGCTCTTTCGAAAGAGGCGACTCGACATCAACAGGGGGATCAGGCGGTAATCCAACCTCGTAATCTACCAATCTTGGAGGACGCCGGGTTCTCCGTCCGCTTCTCGTCCGCCGAGGTGCTGGAGATCTCACTGTGATTGGATGTTCCACCGGATATGGAAAGACCGTCACCCTCCGAGTCATTCTCAGACTCGACATCACCATCATTCTCTGTAGACTCAGTGGTCTCACTATCAGACGTCTCTCTGGGGTAGAAGGGCTTAAGAAGATCATGATGGACTACACGGAGGCCCCCATCTCGACCGGTATCGTCGTGGTTGTTGCTGTCGCGGTGATTCAGTGTCTCGCAGAATCTGTTCCATTAACCGCTTCATTTCTCTCAGATGCTGAGTCTCCGTTCCCATCTTTTTCTCGGCATGAACAGCTCTGGTTGTTGCCCATGTTTCATGTCGACGATATCTCTTGAATGCTTCCAGTTCCACAGCCGCATGTACTGCCGCATCCAAGTTCTTGGGTCGTGTCTGCCAGACTTGAAATCCCAGCTCATCACCGATGGCGTCCAGGAATTGATCCTTGGCTAGGGTATCCTGAACATCGTCTCCGGCGTCGGGATAGGCCAGCTGTGCCAGGCGGATTGGTGCTTGAGCCAAGCCCGGAAGGTCTTCGTCCCTCACGCGGTCTCTGGACTTCAGCTGTGCCTTGTACATATCCATCTGATTAGGCGGGGCAAATCGCTTCTCCAAGGCTTCCTTCAAGCGGTCGTAGTCGGTACTTCCTGGTGCAGACTTAAGGCTGGCTAACACCTGTTGCGCTGACCCCCTTAAAGCGACGGTTAGGTATTGACCCTGTTGTTGGTAGGTCCATCCATTGATCACGGCGCAGTGCCCGAAGTGAGCCAAATAATCCCGCCATGACGTGGTACCATCGTAGGTAGCGGCCTTCACCATCGTCGTCTTCGGCCGTCTAGGTTCCCCCATGGGCGTGGACGTCTGTAACGGATGGCCCCATGAAACTGAAGGTGGTTCGTCCCGGCGTTTTCTTGGCGGTGACTCATCTCGCCTCGACGTCGTCCCCGATGCGGCTCCGTCTCGACCCCGTTCCAGTCCGGCCGGCCCAGAATGAGTGTAATCTTCTCCCTTCGGTGGAGTCATCTCCTCACTGGCACTTTGATTTCTCAGTATCGTCGACATCTGTCCCATCATGGAGGTCATCGATGTACACAAGACGTGGATGGCGCTACGATGGTCTTCTACCTCTCGTCTCAGGTCAACGTCAGGCTGCACGTCTTCTGGCTCACGCACCCTCAGTCGATCTTCGGTAGCAATCTCCGCCGAAGGTTGTGGCGTCAGGTCGGCCAGTGGTGCCAACAGCACCGATTCTAGTTCTTGCGTGGACAAGTCAAGAAGATTTCCGTAACCCAGTGTCGCCGTAGTTGATCGTCCGAAAGCCACGCCTCTTCCCGTCTCACGTCGTTCCCGTGGACTCGGCGTGGTGAAGAATTTCGGTCGGGCTCCTCTTCCGTCAGATGGTTGGCCCCGGGCTCCCGGTTGTCGTAACTCGGCCCCGAAATCTCCAGCCATACTCATGGTTGTCTGGTCCGGATCCATGCTATCCGCCCAGCTTGGTCTCCTTTCCTTCGTCTCCCAGAAGTTGGCCATCCCACCGCTGCCATCAGTTGAAACGTTTTCACTACTTCTATGTGGGATGATGGATGTTTCAGATCCACAGAGTGCGCAGGGTCCCCAAGACAAACTGTCAGGCTACTGGGAACGCACTCGGGCACTGATCCTGTCCAACGAGGGAGTTCGATTCAACCTGTCACCTTGTCTGGATCAAGGAGGTTGGAAAGGTAGACCTGTAATGACAACCAAAGCAAATTAATGCAATACTGATATATAATTCTTTGAGCAGGTGTACAGGATTCAAATCGCGGTAGCGTACAATCCCTGCAAAGAAGATCCCTACTCTATGAATTATCTGTACTCTTATAGTTATCATTAACCGAAGTTCAATAGAAAATATATACAAAGTAGATAGCCCATGCTATTTCGCGAGCAGGCCTGGTCACAGCCACAGTCTGGTCACGACCGGTTCTCTCATGGATGGGTCCAGCTTCTATCTTCCTTCCCCAGGGCTTTGCAGTAGGATCCAGCGTCTATCGTCCTTCCCCAGTTATACGTGGTAAGGTCCAGCGTCTGTCTTCCTTCCCCAGGTCTTCGTTCACTCCCGTATGGATGAACACTGCGTCGTGTCTCGTCTTACACGACCTGGCCCTCCCGTGGTTATGTCCGACGTGTGTCTTCCTTCCCCCGGTCTTCTTCCCTCGGGTGGTATGGACTTCTCGTCGTCGTCGTGTCTCGTCTTACACGACTAGGCCCCTCCAAGCGTTGATAACCGTCAATGGATGCGGACGGCCTGGGCACGACAGTACTATCACAGTACAAAGGCTTCTACGGCACCGGCCCGTCTCTCTGTAACACCGCAGGACTATTCAACTGCACGGCTCACGACAGCAGCAGACGGCACCCCTCGTAGGAATACACCCCCAGGCTTCAGCGACCCCGCTCACGGCGACTCACTCCGCGGCCCCGCTACAAGGACGAATCATCAAGGCTAGAGTTCACGGCTACACGGTCCACATAGGATCGGACATCAATAACACACGGTGGATAGGCAGGCACCTGGTCTAGTAACCCTCTTCCTATACTACTGTATGGGCACCTGGTATAGGAACCCTCTCTCTATACTACTGTATGGTCAACTGGTATGGGAACCCTCCTTCTATACTACTGTATGGTCAGCTGGCCCATGAACCCTCTCTCTATACTACTGTAGGGTCACCCGCAATAGATGGGCATCTGGTCAAGGATTCCCCCTTTATATACTACTGTATGAGACAGTAGTAATCTATGATTGGCCGTGAATTACTCAATATATGTACAGGGTGGTGAGAGACTATGCTTATGGAGGCGTGAATGGATAATCGTTTATCGTACGATTGACTGGGTAGATGTATATTTATCAAGCTATAGGCTCGAACCTATAGCTTGTGGATGTTAGCGTGAATATATTTCAACCTGTACGTTGTGTATTTAAGTACGTGTGTGCATGAATAATTGTTTAGGTAGGAACTGTGTATGATTTGCCTAGCTGTACCCTCTTCACAGAGACGAGCATCTCCTACCGGATACAGCTTAATCGATACCATAAAGGTATGGCCATGCTATCAACACTAACGCCGTTAGTTAATTGGCAGAGCTGAGCCTGCACTACCGTACAGTAGAGATTAGGAATAACCATTGACGATAAGTGTCTATACTCCAACTCCCAGCGCAATACCCACACAACTGTGCGTTACGGTTGAAATAGGTAGAGATAGAAGTAGAGTAAACACAGCCCGGACGTGTGATTGTAAGTGAGTGTAAATGTATGCATGCAATGATGCTATATGATTCGGCGGCGGCACTTCTTCAATTCGGCGGCCTGGTCGCGGCCCGGCGGCGGCACAAATTCGGCGGCGGCACTTCTTCAATTCGGCGACCTGGTCGCGGCCCGGCAATGTATTGGATTTCTTCTCCCCAATAGATTTTGCGTGTGCTCTCACCTCGATGTTTCTGCTGGTCTCTGTCGTTTCAGCGGGAGTCCGGCTTATATAGGGCTACCGCTCTTCTGTGGATAAAGGTAGAAACAGACGTCGAAGATACCAGCGCCCTCTTTACTGTCAAATTACAACACTTCCCGATCAGTTTATCTGGACTTCGCTGGATTAATATGGCTATGGAGGAACAAACCATAATTCATAACGGACGTAACTGGTAAATCTCAGCTTCCAACTCTCTCTGGTTAATTCATACCACGACCGCAAAGTTCACTATTCCTCATCTGCATATTCTTCATTGTTGACTTCCGGATTCCTGACTGACGTCATCTACAGCGAAGCAAGCGAGGTCCACCAGGGCCCCTTTCACCGTCCCAACTGATCGTTTGAGATAACTTCACCGGGATTTCGAGGCATTGTCTGTCTCCCGGATTATTATAGTTCATTCTAGGAAAATTACAGCGTTGAATTCCATCAGGTAAGTGAACCGCACACATAAACACAATGTAACTTTCGATTTCACATAGTCACGTATCATTCAGAAGCTGTGATTTATTAAAGGGGATCCCAAGGGGTCGTTGTCAACCTATACTTTCGTTACACACTTATCCTGGCACATTTGAATTCCAACATCATTATCGACGACTGGACGCAGTAGCCTACAAGGCTCTTTCAATGGTGCCGTTATCGTACAATTTCACGGATGGGATAATCGAGCAATCTCCTGCGGTCGCGTCAGATGTATGTAGCGACGCGTATTTATTTTGCAAAAGACGCGCTAATTTAATCTCTTCGCGCGACTTATTTATTTCTGACTGCGACAACGAAAATTACAGGTGCGCCTGCCGATTTGGCGGACGCGTGTGTAATATTTTCAGTCGAGATTTTGTTTTTGTTTTCAAGCGACTCATACGCATTTCTCTGACGAGGTATTTATGTTTTTTCTGCTTTGTCTCGTTTAACTCGCATTTATGTTTTTGTTTTGTTTGGTTAATCTTTTCTGAGCTGTACTATACCTACTTCCCACCAACGGAGACATCGCAGCCATGGTTGAAGAAATTTTAATAGTGCGTTGATTCACTGTAATATCACTTTAAATTATTTAGTAGATTTAACTAACACACCCAACAGTATACACAGCTTGTGTACAGTCCTGTATGCGTTATATCTGAGAGTTTTAAATCATATTGCCAGATATATACAACGATCTGTGTTATCAGGAAATATTATGCCACCCACAACCAGTAATGTTTGTCAAGATATAGCGTATTTTCGATTGTATCGTTTAGTGAACATAGTCGAAACATCCGAAGACCGGCTTTTATTGAAACTCAGCTACTTGGATAAAGGCCTGGACATTATTAATTTACCACGAATCCTGAATTATAAGTGTACTAAATCTATAGCCACCAAAATATTCAATTACTCTAATGCAGTCAAGGAGTTTGACTGGAACTGATACACGTCCGGAGGCTATGGTTGTGATTGTGAACCATCGAACTTTATCTAGACACCATGCAAGCATGCTGCGATTGGTGACCCTGATATAGTGAGTGATGAGGACCTAAAATCACTCATGACGAGGACCTAAAAACACTCATGACCAGGACCAAAAAAAACACTCCTGATGAATGGACCTAGATATAGAGAGACGAGAACCTGAACGCGAACCTGAATATTGTTCTGAATGCACTGGAAGAGTATGTTATTCAGTGGTCAGAGCGAGAAAAAGTTGAACCTACAGTACTCGCTGACTGGCTGGACATCACTATGAACAAGGTTGTTGAAACACTCCTCCATAGTGACAGTAGTACCCTTCCTCAAGCACAACAAACACTGAGAAACCTCAGCTCACAAGAAGTTCTAGTGAATCTCCAGGGTAAATTCGCTGTAGTCCCAGCGGACAAAACTACAAATAATATAATATTCATATGTAAATATTACTATTGCCAGGTGCTGGTTAAGAAATTGAGTATATAAGCACAACATCGCCAAATACATCTACTTACTCTCAAACAGCCTTTACTCTGGAAGATTTATTTAAACACCACAGAAGGTTTCTCAAGGAAAGAAGTATTTGTCTTCCAACCACACATAACGATATGCCGAAAGTGTACTGGACTCTCAAAATGCATAACTCACGATATACAAAGCTAGATTCATAGCTGATTCTAGAAGCTGCACCACCAAGCTTCGATCTTTCAACCCTGTTGAAAAGGGCCCTTCAGGAGGTAAAAGCTTTTTGGTAAAGGTATTGCGCCACTATTTCTAAGAACGCTGGCATTGAAATGCATGTCGATATTGAAAAACTCAAAATGACAAACGGAAGAACTTGATGCTAAGGTCACATACCGTACACACATGTATCCACGTGGAATTTCTCGACTCTCTATACCACAATCCCTCATCAAGATCTTATTGAACGTATTAGTTCATTAATAGTATCGGTGTTCAAGAAAACTGATCGCCTATATATAATTGTCAGGAGCCATAAATCATTATTTAGCTCTACAACATACAACGCATATCATGGATGTTGGGAAACATGATTGAATTTCTCATTAATAATATCTATGTGAAATTTGGCTATACAATATACTGACAGCATATAGGTATTCCGATGGGTGCTACATGTAATTGTGCACCCCTTTTTCTGAACTATATTTGTTCTCTTATGAATACGACTATATGCAGACGATTTCAGAAACACATCATTTCAAAGTCCGTTCATTCTCATTATTACCAAACGCTATATAGACGATCTTCTTGTTGAGGATTATCGCTATATAAATTACGCAGCGAAGGATATATATCCACCTTCATTGGATTTGAAGTAAACTACAGATGGTCGCAATAGCACATCTTATTTAGACCTATAACTCTATGAAAACGAGCCGGGCCTTCTCTCTTGTCGACTTTACGACAGAAGAGATGATCACAATTTCGACATCGTAAACTATTTTTATCTGGACAGTGATATACCAGAGAGTCCTGCATATGGCGTATACATATCTCGCCTAGTAGTATTTGCTAGACCCTGTGTTAGATGTGACGATTTAAATCAACGTCATAAAGTATTATTGCAGAGTCTTATTAAACAGGGCTATATCATCAAACGCCTCCACTAGGGGTCCTGAAATTGGGCGACACATGTCGCATGCTGATAGCAAAATACGAGCGTTGCGTGCAAGAACTATGGCGGTACGTTTCGTAACTTGAGTCTAATTCCGCTTAACGGACTGCCGTATGAATCTATGTTTATATAGACGGTCACAACCAAAGATTGACCGAAATAAAATCATATTGATTACGAATACTGATCAACGATACGGATCCTTGTCGGAAGGCACACGAACAGGTGTGAGATAATATGATAATTCCTGCGCATATGCGCAAAACTTCGAGTAAAGAACAAGAGAGGATATGAACTTTCTTTCTGCGCGCTCATCCCATTTGTGTGGTATTGAGCTCGTTATCTGGCATAGGTTCTAAAGAGTATTATATATGAGAAAACCTCATTAATTGCTGACAAATAATCCAATAACTGAGTCAGTTTTGATAAAATCAGCGGTCAGTACATCTCGTTCCATGTTTATGAGGGTTTTTCACATTTACCCGTGTTAACTTTGCCCCGGTACAAGGTGGGGGTGGGGGGACTGCTTGTGACGTAATTTTTACTTCACATTGCCTTGTGCTCTGTGGGGCGTGACTATCTTTAATAAACCAATTGGATGAAGCCCCGGGACAATTTCTAGTACATGTATACATTAGCAGACCAAATTGTATTGTCTGAAACATCTCGGGCGCGGTTAACCATAACGGCCCAATGATTGTAACACATTCATGTTGAGCGACTGGTGACGTCATAGCGATTTGTGCAAGGTGGATCTCAACATATCCTCTATTTTGTGTATAACAATATAAGGATTATAATTAACGTTAATTATGGGAAAGAAATGATACGTGCACGATATGATAAAAACTCCACTTTATCAGAAGAATTATACTTGTATGCGCATGAGCCAGAGCACTGCGGTGGCCTAACGATTAGAACGTCGGCCTCGTAAGCGGTAAGTACTGGGTCCAATCCCAGGGAGGATCATACCGAAGACTTGAAAAATGTAGCTCGTTGCTTCTTCACTTACGCTCAGCATTAAGAGGATAGAACAAAGATTGATTCGCTCGGTGTCAGTATAATGTGACTGAGTGGGGTGTCATGTCTGCATACGGCATGATATTTCAGTGGGACAGCACTATAAAATGGCAGTATTAGATATAACACAATGCTATTCTATGGATAGCAACTTCTTTATTGCTGTGGAGCTGACGTTTCGTTGGAGATACTTCCAACTTTTCCAAAGCTAATGAAAAAAGAAAGTATTAGATATGCTCTGTTACAAATAGGTACCCCGCCTCTCACCCTCCCTTCCCTACCCTTCCCCGTCTTGATATGGTTGAACAAATGTTGAAAGCGGCGTTAAACCCTATTCACTCACTCACTCAATTGTCACTAGACAATGCATGTTAAACGTAGGTAAATTATAATCAGCTGTTATACAGGAAAAGAAAACAGTTTATATACACCGATACCAGAAAATTAAAAATGAAAGTAGAGTTAAGAGCTACCACTCATTTATTTAAGATCAAGTTGATTCGATATGTTTGCTCTGCTGAACACCTTGATCTTAAGAAGGAAATATCAGCAAAGTATGAACATAGCGCAAGGTCTTATCACTGTAAGCATAATGGCGTTTACCCAGAGTTACTCTAACATATTTTAGGGAATACATGAAAGAGAGAGCCCGCCAGCAATCCCTCCAGAATGCGGCGTAGGTGTGAAATGATCAGTGGTATAATACAATGCTACAAAAAAAATCACATGCCCGCCGACATAATCACCAAACATGTAGTTTACCTTATTGTTTAGGGTAAATAAAGTCTTTTTCGGGAGGCACACGTGCAGGTGCGAAATGGTCAATGCATTTGACAATTCCGGTGCACGTGTGCAAAAATCCGAATAAAGAACACAAGAAGATATGTGAAGCGCACTTTCTCAAATCTTTAGCATTCAGCGTCATAATCACATCATTCAGTTATTTCTCCTTGATTATATCATTCATGTTACATCACTCCGTGATAAAAATAATAATTGTTTCAAAAAGTAATTTCTATCGTCTTAAATTGACAAGGGTATCTCTCCAACATGTTCCGACAACTGGCAGCAAGGGGAGGTAAGTATATGTAAACTGGAAGATCTGGCGAACGGGGTGCAGTCAGGAGCCCTTAAGAACAGGAGCCCAGTAGTATACAAAGCGTATTTAAAGTCGAATTGACCTCAGAAATTTGCATATTTTGTGGCGGACACGTGGAGGTCACACGCGACAGCCAATCAGAAGCGAGTATTGTGTCACATGGGGTGTGGTGGTGGTGGGTGGTGGGTTTAAGATGGCGGCTGTGGTGGTGGTGGGTGGTGGGTTTAAGATGGCGGCTGTGGTGGTGGTGGGTGGTGGGTTTAAGATGGCGGATGTGGTGGTGGTGGGTGGTGGGTTTAAGATGGCGGTTGTGGTGGTGGTGGGTGGTGGGTTTAAGATGGCGGCTGTGGTGGTGGTGGGTGGTGGGTTTAAGATGGCGGCTGTGGTGGTGGTGGGTGGTGGGTTTAAGATGGCGGCTGTGGTGGTGGTGGGTGGTGGGTTTAAGATGGCGGCTGTGGTGGTGGTGGGTGGATGGTGGGTGGTGGGTTTAAGATGGCGGCTGTGAAAGATGTATTCATCCGCGGTCATGTCTGGCGGTGATTCGGTCGCGGGAAAAACCTTCCGCGGAGAAAAAGTAGTCCCTAGATAAAATGGTCCGATGGGGTCGAGTGAGGTATCAAAGTGAAGCTTAGGGGAGGGGTG
This sequence comes from Hanleya hanleyi, assembly GCA_036873755.1. Lineage (NCBI taxonomy): Eukaryota > Metazoa > Mollusca > Polyplacophora > Lepidopleurida > Hanleyidae > Hanleya > Hanleya hanleyi. Next base: position 183,817 of record JAVTVY010042611.1, read on the forward strand.
GGGTTGAACTATACCGTTTAGGTGTATTGAGCTGCTCTATCTAATTTTTATCTATTTTTACATCTTTTCCAGCTGTCAACTGTTATGGTTAGGCCACAATGTTGCCATTTTCCCCCCTCCCTACATTTAGCGTTCATAAAACATTCAAGCTAGTCTGATGATAATAAAATTTAAAGATCACATGTCCAACACATACTCACATAATGAAAGCAAGAATCGAACTTGCGACCCCTCGAGATGAAGGATACCCGTCCAGGTTTCATTTTTTTGAGGTGTACTGAAATGCTCTCTCTAATTTATGCCACGGTATCTATTTTACAAAGCACAAAACAGTCTAAAATGAGTCTAAAAAATTTTCTGTAGAATATAGATTCGCGTTCATTTCTATTTCGTCAAGAAAAAATGTTTTGTAGAATATAGATTCGCGTTCATTTCTATTTCGTCAAGAAAAAATGTTTTGTAGAATATAGATTCGCGTTCATTTCTATTTCGTCAAGAAAAAATTTTCATCTCGAAAATTGGGAGATTGAAATGTTCTCTCTCATTTTATGCCACGGTATCTATTTTTACAGCTGTCAACTGTTATGGTTTGGTCACAATGTTGCCATTTTCTCCCCTATATTTAGCGTCCACAAAAAGAACAGTATATTACAGCAATTATGTTCAAGAAAACACCCCGCTAGAAAATTGTCTTCAAATTGTCTGTTGTTGTGGGAGTATAACAAAATCCTGGTCAACAGGGGCGCGTATATTTCGTGCGACGCTATGTTGCCAATGCATTGAAATTTGAATAGGTTGTCTGCATGGGTTTCAACGCAAGTATAGTACTAAAGTCTAGCTTACCTGATAAAAGAGTTTAGTCCAGATGTATACCTATATTCCATACTCCCGGGCGTTTGATGCATATCTGGGGGCTGTTTTTTCCTAGGTGGGTATAACACACCATGAAGCCTTCATCACGATGCATTCGTATCCTAAAAAAATATGGGTATCACCACGAATCTCATTCCACATATATTT
>JAVTVY010042612.1:0-18566 GCA_036873755.1 Hanleya hanleyi
CTCTAGTTTGAAATCGATTGGTCGAATTGTTTTTGAGATATCGCGTTCACAAGATGTGGGACGGACAGAATCCAATATGGTCGATGACGGCCATCTTGGATTACGTACCTCAGTGAAAATCAATACCAATGGCCGTCTAACTGATGTGAAGCACCTTGTCAAGTTTGAAGTCGATTGGTCGAATTGTTCTCAAGATATCGCGTTCACAAGATGTGGAACGGACGGACGGACGGACGGAAGGACGGACGGAAGGACGGATGGAGGGACGGACGGAAGGACGGACGGAGGGACGGACGGAAGGACGGACGGCTAGCATTTCCAAGTCCTCCCACCACTTTGTGGCGGAGGACAACAACCGACATAGGAATTCCATCTAGGCCCGGAGCAGCAGATTTCAAGGACAAAATAATGCCCTTTATGTCCGAATGACTTACAGAACTAAATACAAACGAATTGGATTTTGTTGACCCTTTCTTACGATTCATCAGCTGGTTAAGCACTTTCCATGTTCCCTTTATATCTTGATTACACTGGTTAAATTTTGATTCGAAATAATGTTTTTTTGATACTCGAATAGTATGATTCAATTTATTTCTATATGTTCTATAAAGTTTTCGAGAGTTGTCGTTCTTGTTAGCCAGGAAATTTCTGTATAGCTTGTTCTTTTCGTGGATTGAGGTTAGAATACCACAGGTTACCCAGGGTTTAATAATACTTTTACTAGATGTTTCAAAGGTAACAAACGGGAAGCATGTATTATAGGCAGAGTTGAATTCAACTATAAATTTATCTACAGCATCGTTTACATCAGTGTTTTCTTGAGAAATAGGACCCCAATCAATGTCTTCAATCTTTTTAATAAACTTCTCCTTATTATCTGGGGTAACACGCCTGTATGTTATTGTTTCTTTTGGCGCTTTGTATAATTGTACGGTTTGAAGTATATGGAAAACAGGAAAATGGTCTGTGATATCAGTTAAAAATATACCAGAAAGAAGATTGTCTTCGTGGAAATTCAAAAATATATTGTCGATTAGCGTTGCTGAATTTTCCTTTACTCTAGTCGGGTTTGTAATTTGAGGAAAGAAGTAACTAGATTTAAGAATATCGAGAAATTCCTTCGATGGGCAATGAATATCAGTCTTAAATAAATCGATATTGAAATCTCCCATGAGGATAGACTTTTTCCGCTCTTTATCTATTGTTTTAAGAATGTTAGTGAGATGGCGATTGAAGACATTGACATTTTTCCCAGGTGGACGGTAGAATATGCCAACAATATGTTTTTCATTGTTAAATTCTAGTTCGACAAACAATGACTCATATTCACCGTCGTCATCAAGAAAGGACATATCCTTGCGTTCTTTACAATATTTAATGGTATCTTTTACGTATAGAATAAGTCCCCCGCCCATTTTGTTTCTTCTTGACGATGAAAATGGTTTGTACCCGGGTATATCAAATAAAGATTCAGTTGAAGGGTTTAGCCAACTTTCAGTGAATCCAATCACCGAAAAATTGTGCTCTAAGTTATGTATAAAACCGGTAATTTCAGAAAAGTGCTTACCGAGACTTCTAGCATTCATGTGTATAAATGACAGTGATTCATTGTCTTTTGAGCGCGGAAATTTCGAGTAACTTTTAAACGACGTTTCTGTGTAGTAATTGGATTGATGTATGTCAAGATTTCCCCAGTGCGAAATTTCATGCTCATTATCATCAGTTAGGGTTTTACAGTGATCAATGTCATTTAACTGGATCGGGTTGAAACATTTATTACTAATGAATGCAAGATCTATTTCGGGATTCGTAGTGGTAGTTATATCGATGAGTTTCGGTAGCGAGTCTTCGTTAGAAAATGGAAGGAAAGATAAAAGGTTTGGGAATGGAACAGCTTCAGGATCAATGTTATCCATTCTTTCTATTAAATGTGAGTGCAGTATAACCCATTTTCACAAGCAATCTTTGATCTAAAACAGCTATATATATAGATCTGGATTGACAAAAAGTATAACAAAAAAAGTACAAAAAAAATATACATAGGGAAAGCATAACACGAAACCTATATAAAATATAAAATGACCATTGTCCGTATTATCTATATATTTTCCTTCAAGACAACTGATCACTGGGAGGTTATATCATGAAACAGTGTAGTTTAGATACACGCAGTTGCGTATATAATCGATCTCTGCATAGGTAGTGAGTTAAGAATGTCCGCTAGGGATAATTTAAGAAACCTTTTAAAATATATATGAAAACTGAGAAATGAGAAGACTAATATAACCAATATCTTTCAGAATTCATCATGCATTCCGCTGATCAGATCCTTGAATAAATGGTTTTCTAATATTTTATAATAGAAGGGGGCAAAAACTCACAAATATAACCACCAGAGGACATCCTTAACGTAGAGACCAATCAGATAGTTTGGCGTAGTATGTTCGCATAGCAACAGCATACTGACATATTAAGCGACTGTTAAATATAACCTTAGCCGAGCAACATATACATGTAACCATCGGCGTTGATTACTAAACATGCAGAGAGTTTATGATTCCAGTGGATTTACGACAAGCAAATACTTGAGACTAGTATAGAGTAGATATGCGTATATAGCAAATCTAATAAGAAATAAATTGGAAAGGTTCCAATATCGAAGTCTTAGTATTCTATAGTAGTTCATATGTTGAGATTCGACATGTATAGCGATGAAATTAATCATACAATGTAGCTGAAGTAATCTAATTATTGTTTTGATTAAATATTGATTAATCACGTGGGAATTCTCGGTAATGAATTGCTCTGCTATCATATAGGTTTCCATATGGACATTGGAAGAGAAAATATTTGGACAATACCCATAAAAGCTAATAGTTATTTAGTTTGGAGCTCCACGGGAGACAACTCCAGCGAAATCTATAGACATTCAAATATTGAGTTTCTACATGTATAGTGGTGGTGTTAGTTGCACTCGAAAGCACCACTAACAAATCAGCATATATACGTATCCTCAGCAAATTAATGTATAACAAATAGAGTGCAATACTGCAGAAATTTAGTCACTCATTCTACAAGCTCTATTAGTAGCAGTGACTTTTGAGACAATATTTATATATACATTTGTACAATACATGGTCGGTAGTAAATTGGTTTTATGAGATTTTGTATGATAATCGTTCGGTGATAATTTGCTCTGCCATCATATAGGTTTTCAATATGTTTGCAGTTCTAGAGAGAAAATATCATTTGAACATAAAAGCTAAGAATTGTATGGAAGTACATGGGAGACAACACCAACGAAATCTATAGTAATTCAGATGTTGAGCTTCTACTCGTGTAGTAGTGGAGTTAGTTATGCTCAGCATATAAAAAGCACAAGTGAGAAAATATTATTTGGACAATGTCCACACAGAATACTTATTATACAATATAGAAACACCCGAGAAACAGCAAAATCGATAGGAATTCACTCCTTGCACATGCATGTTATAGTAGCAGGGACTTTTGAAACATATTTATACAATATACGATCGGTATAAATTAGCTTTCCTACACATATCATAGTCTTAATGGTTTTCTGAGACATGTGTACAAAACTACTCAGTAATAATTTGCTCAACCATCATGTAGGTTTTCAATATGCATACAAATCCATTTATGTGCAGGTGAATTATGAATATGCTAGAGATTTTGTAATGAATTCCAATTAATTAATAGCGGTGTCCATCAAAGACAACTACATTTCAGATGATGAACTTTAACATATACAGTGGCGTATTGAAACATATTCTAGAGCGCTATTAACATGTATATTATTTCCTTTTAGAGATTTTTGCTGTGCATCTATTGCATTCAGAATTAAAGTACTCATTCACATGTATGCAGATTTGTTTATTAAAATAAAATAGATTAATTAAGGAATAAAATTTATTTAGTTTAAATTATTGTACCTTGAATTCATGTACCAGTCCGATGGGCATTGGACAGAATACGTATCAATGCATAAAGCGGTAACCTTACAAGTAGACCATTCAACTGACAATGCTATCAATGTTACCACTGTGTTAGAAAATTAACAGTAATAAACAGACGACACTCAGACGGTACAGTAAAGTTCGGTCTATCTCAGCTGGATATATTAAGATCTAGAAAAAAGCTGGCGTATTTGTACGTCTTATGTAATAATTTTGATCATATAATCTGGAGGATCATGAAGGTTAATGAAGTCCACGGGAGACAACTCAAACAAAATCTATAGAAATTCAGATGTTGAGATTCTACATGCATAGAGGTGAAGCTAGTTATATTCAGCATATAATATGTGCCCTTAACAAATCAGCATATAAACGTATCTCCAGCAAATCAATGCATAACAAATAGAGTGCAATACTGTAGAGCTTTAGTTTTTGAGTTTTAGTCACTCACTGTACATGTCATAGTGGCAGTGACATTTGAAACATATTAATATAATATATACAGATCACACTTTGTTTTTCTGAGACATTTCTAAGAAAGTTGCTTGTTAATAGTTTAGTGTGCCTATTGAATTTCAAAACTCTGTATCAGGAAACTTAACAATCCATCAGAAAAACTCAATATCACTCAATCATGGGAGTTGAAGTAAGTCCTTTACCTGGAGTTCCGCCATCACCGTTAACTGCAGTGCGTGGTGTCGTTATCTTGTGGAGTACTCTAGTTGGTTGCCTCCTGAGTTCATCCATAAGACTGGACATGGACCGAACAAGTTTAATTTCTCCCTGTACAGTTTTGACAAAAATCTTGCCGTTGTGCGACCATCCGGATTCAACCAGACTATGAGCAGATGCTTCCTTTAACAACAATTGGTTTGTAGCAGTCAAGTCCTCCTTTATCACTATACCAGTGCCCTTGAGTACCCTGCGTGGTTTGATTGCTGCATCCTTGTGTTTAACCGTCATAAATTTGACCATCACTCCTCTATTTCTAGAAGAGTCGAAATACCCTTGACGATGAGCGATGTCAATGTCATTGGAGTGTATATCCAGCTTAAGCTTCCCATTGAGGATATCCAAAGCCTTACCGGTACAATCTTGAATGGTCTCTGTTCTACTATCTCCGTCTATTCCATATATCCTAATAGAGGTTTTCCTGGAGTATTGTTCGTTTTCATTGCATTTAATTTTCACAACAGACAGTTCATTTTGTAACTTTTGCATCTCGTCATTATCCTCTTCTCTCAGTCTACTGATTTCTGCCATATCTCGTTTCAGTACATCATTCTCACTTTCGAGTTCATAGACTCTACTTTCGAGCTGTTCTAGTTGGTGTGTCATTTTAGACATAATGGCTTCATTAGCTTTTGTTGGTTCGGTTTGCAGGTCGTCCTTCGTAACAACATTACCTATAAGAGTCATAATCCGGTCTAATTGACTCTGGATGGCAGTCATTTCAGATGAATATGAAATACATGTAGCATCAGCGGAGTTCGTATTGCCCTTTTCGCCACGAGTCTTCGATGCCTGAGGGGTGGAATTTGAGCTGGACTTGGCATTCGATTGCATTTTTAGCGATTTAGGATCCATACCGGCGTCTTCTAACGTACTATCAGAGCTAATTTTTTCCCGCTTCTCAGTGTTACTAGATTTCGTTCTATTCCTGTACGGCATTTACAGGCAGTTCATACCAACATATAATTCACACGCTGTAAACGGACTACGCTGTATGAATGAGAGTCCTTATACAGCCTTCTGCCTGAACTGGTCACCAGTCAAGGCGGGATACAATGAAAAGTGTGTAGCACTGATCTCCCGTGCACGGACAATGGTCAAGGTGACCGGCTTACATGTACATGATGAGCTTAGTTCACAGCATTCCCTTGATTACAAACACATTTGAAGTTTCACAAGTCGCCAGAAATATTATTCTAGGTTGTAGAAACTTCCCAGACTAGAATTCAGGTTGAAATCGGAGTAATAACCGAGTTATGATGTTTTTCTGTCCGACCAGATCTTACACCCCACCAGCTGCCGCCGCCATGTTTTCACAGAGAGAGAGAGAGAGAGAGAGAGAGAGAGACTCATGCCAACAGACAGTTTTGAAATGTTATATTATTGCTCCATTGACCGTATGCTCTTGTTATAATAGCGCTAACTTTTGGGAACATGGGGGAAGGAGGGGCTACCTATTTTTACACGTAACACGTCAAATTGAATGGAAATAGAGTTATACGACATTTCCGACGATGATATAATTGAGATTTGTTTCCAAAGGACCTCGTACGATAAGATGGACAAATGGCCCCGCCGGGCAGTCCATTAACAACGGATCACGTAACGGATTCTTTCAATAAACAAATATTCACATATGTATTGCAATCATTGTGCAAAGTCGAAAAATGCATAAAATTATTGAAAGATTTCGGACGAATATTTTTTGATTCGAACCAGCAGATAAAAATTAAATATCGATAACAATAAACGCCATCTCATACTCGAACAAATAACTTCGCTCCAATTATCGTATTTGAAATAGAGCACCAAGTGATCAAAACAATATTCCATGAAGTTTCAGTTTTTATATGAAGATAAACGATAACCAAAACGTGGTTTGCTGGAAACTAGGGATTTAAAAGAGGAATATTATGTGTGAATATTCATATCTTCATATGTTTACATAAAGGCAAACCGTGTTTTTTTTTAGCCCAAAACTGTCAATTTCACACAAACCTACCGCTTTGCGGAGTTCTTGTTAAAAAATATGACACTCATTCTCCTAATATTTTAAAGAGACTCATGTTCAAGAAAATGCTATAGATGTGCTATTCAAGACACGCATTTCGTATTTAAAGTTTATTTTTCATCTACAATCGTACATCATCTGGGTCGGTGTGTCCACCCTAACTTACGAGGTCCTTCGTCATTTTGTTGCAATATTTGTAATCCGTTGTTAACTATTGGTTCAATAGCATCAGTATAGGGTAAACCACCAAGAAAAACCTCGTTTCATTGCTTGAATTTCAATACATTAAAAATTGAAACATGCAGTTGGTTGTTTTTCATAATATTGATATAACAGTTACAATACATTGAAATTCACTGCCCATGATTGGTTGACTTTCAAATTATAATTTCAATACGTTGGTATTTGTTCAAAGCAAAAAATCGTGGCAGGGTTGCAGGCCAACCATAGGGAAACAAGCACTATTATCACCAGTCTGATCAACACCGGTTGACTGGTCCCATAATCTTAACACATGTACAGCACATGCTTTGAATATGTTTTTTTAAATTAAGATCGGACGTAAAAATAACGCCAAGATCCTTGAATTTTGGGTTCCGTGTTAGAGACCATATTACCTAGGCAAGACCAGTCCTTACACGAGGGCTCCATGAGGGGAGTAAAGCTTGCGGCAGGATACGCATTGTCTCGAGAAGATGAGGGGGAGGAGGTGGCTTAATGTCACGCTCAAGGCTGTTTCCCTCATATGGTGACAGTCAGTTTGCTTGCTCCGGAGTACCCGGAGATAACCACCACCCGTCGGCAAGTAACTGACAAACTTCCATACATGGACCAGCTGGGCTCGAACCCGCTCGAGAAGATGGTTAGAGACTTGTGGTGTAGTGCATATTGAAAATATATATGCTTCTTATTCGAAAACATGAAATGGTAACTTTTCATAACGTTGAAAACAAGTTTCCAGATACGACACCAGTCTCTAGCCCGGTCCAAATCTTTCAGAAAATACATGCATTCCGAAATATTTAGCATATGTCTATAAAATTTGCAGTCATCGGCTTACAAAGTTGTGATTGAATGTGACAGAACATCTGGTAGGTCGCTCATGTACAAGACAAATAGTAACGGTCATACGATGGAACCCTGAGAAACCCGGGAAAAACATTAATAGCTGTAGACTAATTACCATTAACCCTATCTGGCCAGGGCGATTTGGAGTGTATGTACCGCAGCCTGGGGGGTGTTCCTTCCCTATATATTTTCGCTATCCCTCAGGCTAGAGGGCTGAAACTTACCACACTAAATCTTTACTAGAAAATGTAAAAAAAATCCAAGATGGCCGCCATGACGATATCACAGTGACGGCATTTTGAAAAACAATTTTTTTTTGACGATTTATCGGTCAGAATTTTTGAATTCTTTATATATGTGTTGTCCTCGCCAAAACTGCAAGCTAAATTAGTAAATAATGATCTGATATGAAATAAACTGGGTCCCACCCACTTCTCCATGCAGAAAAGCAAAAATTTGGAACAAATCTGACGAAAATATCACTTTTCTTGTACTCCACATGGCCGCCATTTTGAATTTACCGTTGGCCCCTGCTCAGGGGGTCATGCCAATGGGCTCGGAATGGCCCCAACACAATAATCTACAAAGTCACGAAGTCTCAGCCCCCAATTTTGTGACCTTCTTTAGAAAGACGCGAAAAAACAAATGGAGGAGGAGGGAGGTGGGGTGTTTACAAATCTTTATTACATAATGTTGGGAAGAAAGCTAGTTTGTCATGCACGAGCTCACATAATTCAAACAGGGGAACAACTGTGCTAGTGTATATCATTTTTTTTTAATTAGATCAATTCCAGACCCAAATTGAAATACTAGTCTAATTTTATAAACTTACTTATACGAATAATAAAATGCATTTAAGAACATTCCTAGTCACACATGTAGTCGTAGCGTGTGTGCCAAATTACGTTCATTAAATCAGGGGCCGCGGAACGGGGGGGGGGGGGCAGGGGGGGGCTGTAGCCCCCCACTTTGAGACTGCAATGTTATAAGTCCTATCTTAGATAGCACCAGTCCAGCATTTAACATGGCCGATATAGAGTTCAGCCCCCCCCCCCACTTTCAAACGTGCTCCGAGGCGCCTGCATTTAGGTAGTATCCCTTCGGTAAAGCTGGTTCAATAACTTCAGTCATGGATACGCGAGAATAGGCTGTCATGCATTCCCGAATGCGCAGCCGTCGATTCGTGAGTGAACCCATTATCAAAAACATATATAATGCCTTTTCGAACAAAACTCCACTCTCAATGTTATAGCATTGTACTGAAAGTGGTGTCCAATATTCCTCATAAACACCAGCGCACTGCCAAACAACGTTGTCGGTGAGCCCGCGCGTAATTTATACAGTTTGCAACGATATTCGCAGTGACCAGCCGTGGGAAGTGGAGTTTCATTTAAAAATTGGTTTGATCAATGTTGGATTACAAGCGTCTGGTCCTTCATTCATAAATCAGCCGTCGTCCATTAAAGAATATCCGCGTCCAGAATCCAAAGACCTACTCCATATTCCATATAACAGCATTAGCACCAAATTCAAAAAGACAATCTTAGTATACATAAACAGTTTTTCAATGATGCCGGCGAGACAGCATGATGTTCCAAAAATAACAAATCCGTATCGCTGATCAGTATTCTTAATCCATATGATATTTGTTGTAAAGTCGTCATCTAGAGAATGATGTATCTCAGTCAGGCTTTGATTGTGCCTGTTCATATGAGCACCGTGAATATCTTGAAGTACATGGGTTCATACGGCACCTAGCCCCGGGTTAAGCGGAACTAGACACACGTTACGAAACGTAACGCCATAGATCTTGCACGCTACGCTTTTGCTATCAGCATGCGATATGTATCGCCAAATTTGAGAAACTTTGAGTGGAGGTGCTTGATGGTATAGCCCTGTTTTATAAGTTTCTGTAATAATGTTTTGTGACGTTGATTAAAATCGTCACATTTAACACAGGATCTAGAAAATACTAATAGGCGAGATTGGAATATTACTGTCCAGAAAGGGATAGTTTACAATGTCGAAATTGTAACCATCCCTTTTGCCAAAGCCTGTTAAGCTGGACACGGAGAAAATTGACGGCAGTTCATATAATTGTTTTTCATAGCTTTATAAATATTTTAAGAGCTTAAAAGAAACCAGACGACCAGAATATAGAAAGCTTAATATACCAAGGAAGTATGAAATTCGTCTGAAAATGTCTAGCTTTTTGAATTATGCTTACAGCAGAACGTTCATTTGGAAAGTTCAATTGATATCACGCTAAAGAAGCTGAGTTTTGGAGTGGTGAGTGGGGAATGCATGCTGTTTGAACATGTCAACGGTGTATTGGGTCCATAAAGTGGGTCCATCTCGGCTAGCACCGCATGACAATTCCAAATATATGTGTTGTTGAATGTGTAATTGCGTAAGGGTACAGGAGAACAGATATAGATCAGCCAACAGGGGTGCACAATTAGTACCCATTGGAATACATATATGCTGCTGATATATTGTGTTGCCAAATTTCACATAGATATTGTTGATGAGAAATTCAAGCAACTTTATAAATAAAGAAACATCCCATGAATGATATCCCCAGTATGTAGTAGAGCTAAAGAATGCGTTATGGCTTCTGACATTAATATATCTACGATCAGTTTTCTTGACCACAGATACTATTAATGAACTTCGATAAGATCCTGATGAGGGATTTTAGTATAGAGTTTCGAGAAACCCATGTGGATACATGTCTGTACGGTATGTGACATTTAGTAAGACCTTTTGACCGCACTGCGGTGGTCTAATGGTTAGAGCGTCGGCCTCGTAAGCGGTAGGTACTGGGTTCGATCCCAGGCCGGGTCATACCTAAGACTCGAAAAATGGAACTTGTTGCTCCCTCGCTTACGCTCAGCATTAAGAGGATAGAACAAGGACTGGTTCGCTCGGTGTCAGTATAATGTGACTGAGTGGGGTGTCATGTCTGCCTACGGCATGATATTTCAGTGGGACAGCACTATAAAATGGCAGCATTAGATCTGCTCTGTTACAAGTAGGTACCCCTGCCCCTCCCTCTCCCCTCCCTTCCTTTCCCCGTCGTGATATAGCTGAAAAAATGTTGAAAGCGACGTTAAACCCTATTCACTCACTCACCCACCTTTTGAGTTTTTAATTATCCACATACATTCAACGCCAGAGTTTTTAGAAATAGTAGCGCAATATCTTTCCCAAAATGCTATTACCTCCCAAAGGCTCTCGTCAACAGGGTTGAAAGAAGCTTAATGGTGCCGCTTTCTAGAACCAGCTATGAATCTGGCTTTGTATGATGATTTATGCATTTTGAAAGCCCAGTATACTTTTGGTATGTCGCTATGATTGGTTGGAAGACAAATACCTCTTTCTCTGAAAAACATTTTGTTAAATATATCTTCCAGAGTCAATGCTTGTTGAAAGCGACGGTAAATTCTATTCACTCACTCACCCAGAGTAAATGCAGTTTGGGAGTAAGTAGACGTATTTGATGTTGATATGTTTATACTCAATTCCTTAACCTGGTAATAGTAATATTTACATATGAATATTATATTATTTGGAGCTTTGTCTGCTGAGACTATGACGAATTTACTCTGGAGATTTGCTAGATCTTCTTGCGAATTGGGGTTTCTAGGTACTTCTTTTGCTTTGGGGAAGGTTACTTCTGTCAACACGGCGGATTGTTTCAACGACCTTGCACTTGGTGAGGTCCAGCCAATGCGCTAGACCTGTAGGTTCAACTTTTTCTCGCTTATACCAATCACGAACTTATTTTATAATATATATATATATAATGTCTCACTAAATATTCGATTGTGCATGACCGAATCGAAAAAAAGACCTCGGATATTTGTTTCAAATTTCCGAGGTAAACACCAGTTGACACTCGTCCAACAGTTTAGACCTCGGTCTGCGGCCTGCACACACCCGCTCAAGCCGGTGCTAGGGGTTGTGTGATCATGTCATTCAATATGGTCACACGAACAGCTACAATGAAAGCGTGACTGGGATACAAATCATCAAAGGGGTTACTTTTTTTTTTTGGTGATGTTTTAGAAATATGCAGTCAGTATATTTGTTTGTGGAGTATACGCTTTCCACCTACCTTTTAATGCTGCGTTTAATTGGTGTTTTCATACGTGAACATGTTGAAGGTGCTATACCCCGGATAAAAAAGAAATGCAAAACCTGAGAAAGTTCAGAAGAAGAGGTATTATGTCTTGGCTGGAGACAGTTTCAGCAAATTTAGAATTGTCAAGGAATCTATACAAACATTTTCAGGATACCGCTCCATGCACCTTCATGTAAATTCAAGTGACAAAATAAAGACAAGTAGTGGGGGAGACCATTTGATGTCAGTGTGAGAGGCGTCTGGGTGACTATGGCAACAGGGGGTAGTGCATCACATCAGTGAGAAAGGATGGTAACTTTCGATTCATCTGATATGAATCAACATATGTTTGAAAACATTGAAAAGGAAAATTCATGTTAGTGGAAAAGAGTGTTGGATGCACAGATATGTGCAGCTGGGAAGGAGGAGAGGAAACGAGCTGAAGAAAGTCGGGATTTCAATGACGGTGTGCCAGCCATCACAGCTATCTCTGATGGTGGCTGGGCAAAGCGTACACACAAACATTCATACAATGCCTTGGGTAGCTGGCTTCTTTGAGAAAGAAACTGAGCAAACTACTACATACTGAAATCGGGAACAATTATTGCTATACATGTATTGTGGCCCCCAATAAGGAGGAAACTCCACTCAAACACAACTGCTTCCAGAATTGGACAGTAAGCAGTAAAAGTATGGAAAGTGTCATCATTGTTGAGGCCTTCCAACACACCGAGGAGAATCATGGCTTCAGTTATATGAGATGGAGACAGCAGCATGTAGGCGCGCATCCAGTAGGTGATACAGGCTTGGGGTCTGCATGTGAAGAAAATAGTATGCGCCAGTCATGTGTGTAAATGCTTGCGTTCCATTGTGGGAAAGCTGGTTGAAGATCATCCACAATTCAACGGAAGGGGTAATTAACAGAGAAAATTAGGGTCATGTTAATAACAACTGGTGTTCGTTGTGCAATCAAGATGAAATCATCAGAAAAGGATATAAAAAAAGGTTTGGAATTATTGAAAAATGACATTCTGCCCTATTAATAATGATTTAACAATCAAGATCACTTCACTAACTTCTGAAAAGTAAATTTTTCAGTCGAAGATTCAAAACCTAGCGAACAACAGACAGGTGAACAGAAACACACTGCAGACTCCTCCAACATACAGGATGCTGTCGGCAATGTACCAACAAAGCGTTTCCTGTACTAGATTTCAGGACAACACACCACATGAATCTCGCTATGCATCTGACTACGAGCAACTCACTATCAAAGAAGGGATTAATATATTGTTACGCAGCAACCTCACAGAGCCTGCATGTCTCAACGGTGTAAGTTTGATGGGTGGGGGGTATTCAACCGTTGTGCGGCAGGCTCATGGTACGCATGTTGATATGGTGGTGGCCTGCGCAAGAATTTTCGGGTTGGATCCTCACCAGCTGTGTGGGAGTTGGTCATTGGGACAGAACCGGGCAAGTATTTTCGATCTCTTTGCACAGCACGAGAACGTATAGCAGCACTCAGCATGGTATACAAACAACGACCAGACATGAAACGAGAGAAGGGGCTTAGGAAGGCGAAATGGCAACATCAATCTTCATCTAAGAAGGCAAGGATATCCTATGGGCTAGAAGCAATAGACGTTGTTGCAGTCTTGTCAGCAGATGATTTGAAGGCATCATTGGGGGAGGATCTCATTGCCCATATAAACATTCCCCACTAAGAAACATTAAGAACAAAATACAATTTATGTATCCAGATGATCTGTTTTACTTGTTCTTATTATTAGTTTATACATGTACCTGGATGAATGACCAATCTTCATAATCATATAAACATTAGTGAGGAAGATCTGGAATCATTAGATAAGAAGACTGTGGCACAGAGTAACAGTACAGAATGGCATAAAGAAAGAAAAGAACTGCTTGAACTCCTCCAACTTTGGTGTTGTTATGGTGCACCGACCACCCATACCTGTTGAACCATTTGTCCGCCGACTTCTGTACACGATTTGGAATGGAAGAGGTAAATGTGCTATTCAAGAATTCATCATCAAACAGCAAAAACCTGGTGTCCATGTCCAGTTCCCTTCTAGTTGTCTACATATTAGTAGGGCTAACCTATACCTGGCCTCCTCAACTGATGGCATTGTACTTCAAGGGGGATGAACGTGGGCTGCTGGAAACTGAACATGTATTGCATAACAAGCCAATTACTTTGTATGATGCAGCAAAGTCATCAGCAACATTTTGTCTTTGTCATGTCGAAAAGAATCTTAGACTAAGGCCATCTCATCCATTTTTCTGCAGTGTCAGGGCCAGATGAATGTTTTTAACCTACCATAGTTCGATTTTGTTGTTCATACCAGCTGCACGTTGAACCGCTCATGTTATTACAATTCATGGATAGAGTTGCACACACATAACTCTAAGCACACGGTCAGAACTCTTGTTCAGTAGATGAATATTATGACGATCCAGCACAGCAAAAAAATAATTGTGGCACATAAATAATTTCTACATGGGAATTTTTCGTCGAAGGGCAGCGGAAAGATAAAAGGTGTATATGAACGGAAAAGTAACAAGGTAAAACATGTCTTATATCGAGGCCTGTTTGGCCAAAAACGTCCTAGTTCGCAGCAGTTACGGTTATTCTTCAATGTTTCGTCACTACAATATGGCGATAATAATTTCACCATTTGCTGTGCGCTGAAGTGTTGAGTCACATGATAAGAGAAAACCAGAATATTCGTGGCATACAAATTGGCCAAATGGAATATAAAAGAAGCCAATACGCAGATGATACTCAGCTAACCCTTGACGGACCAGAGGCGTCTCTGACTGAAGCGCTAAATTGTATCAAGAATTTTTATTATCTCTAGGGGCTGAAAATAAATGCAGAGAAAACTAAGGCAGTTTGGATAGGTTCGCTCACAGGATCAGAAATAAAACTGTGTCAAGACATGAGCCTGGACTGGGTGAATGACTTCACTGCATTGGGTATTAACTTCTCGACTACACAATTCTATGACATCTGGAAAATTAATTATCTAAGCAAACTTGACGATTTGAAAAAAGAACTCAACAAATGGAAACTGCGCAATTTAAGCCTTTTGGGAAAAATAACGGTTATTAAATCTTTTGCTTTGTCGAAACTGATACATCTCTTCCTTTCCTTGCCGAACCCAAACGATGAGTGCATGAAGGAAATCAATAAACTTTTGTACAAATTTCTCTGGAATGATGGTCCGGACAGAATTAAGCGACAAATTTTAATAAAAGACTATGCTAGCAGAGGATTGAGAATGATAAATTTAACCAACTTTGTCCAGTCGCTAAAGATATCTTGGGTGCGCCGTATAGCATTTCAGACCCGAAAGTGGCAACATATAAATTCCGATATATTAACACCCAAGCTATTCGAAGTAGGATCAGGATACCCAGCCGAAGTCATCAAAAACACAAAAAATATGTTTTGAAAGGAAATTTTACAGGCATGGTACAACTTTAACAAAAAAGTGAAAATCTGTAAAACGGAAGATATTATCAGTGAACCGCTTTGGTACAACACCAACTTCCAAAAGGGGAATATGTTCATAAAAAATTGGTACGATAAGAAATTACGATTTGTGAGGGACGTTATCAACGACGCCGGAGGTATAAAGACTTTTAATGAATTAAAAAATAACTATCATATCACGGGTGCATATTTAGATTATAATCGATTAATAAGAACTATACCAAAAAGCTGGCTCGACAGCTTGAAACTAAATAGCGTGAGATCCTTGAAACATACTCCAAATATCACTCTCCCGTTGAAGATATTGGCAAGTGAAAGGAGGGGGTGTAGACGTTACTGTGATATATTGAATACAGACTACTCTATACAATACCCTGCCCAGACTAAATGGGAGAATGAGTTAAACCTCACAGATATCGACTGGGATAAGGTTTACTGTAGCAACGTACATTGTTATACTTATACCAAACTTACCGATGTTCAATACCGCATCCTTCACAGAATTACAGTTACTAACTCCTTCCTGAATTTAATATCTATTTCAGACTCAGATCTGTGTGATTATTGTAAAGTTGATAGAGAAACTATATATCATCTATTCACCCAACGCACGTGGGTAAAGCCGTTGTGGTCCGACTTTCAAAGGTGGCTGAACGAAAAACTTGGGATAGTGGAAGCAATAACGCCAGTAACCATTATTCTTGAGTGGGATAAGAAATTTTGCGCGCGTAATATTCTCCTGACCTTAACGAAAAAATTATATATATACGAATTAATTTTCCGGAACACGACCTAATTTTCAATCTCTCTCAAACATCTTCCGTGCCCACTATAATATTGAGAAGTATATATCCCAGATCAAAGACTCACCCAGTGGAAACGCCAAAAAAAATGGCAGCTAATGGCGCCGCTTTTCGAGTTTGACCAACAAGGCGATTAAGTCTAACCTATTGCAACAGAATGGCCACTGCTTAGTTTATATATTATCCCTGTCACCAAAAGAAATCGGTTGTATCGTTCTTCTTCTCTCTCCTGTTTCTTCCACCTAGTGTCTTCAAGTTCACTACAATGTATAATAATGCGAACTGATATATCTGTTTTATTTTATGTTAGCCCTGGACCGTGTTGGTATAACATTAGCAATGTTAAACTCGTGGTCGTTTAGTGAATAAATGCCCAATGGTTTGTCCAGGGCTTAACTAAAAAAAAGAACTGCTTGAACTCCTCCAACTTTGGTGTTGTTATGGTGCACCGACCACCCATACCTGTTGAACCATATGTCCGCCGACTTCTGTACAAGTCATTTCGCGGAACAGCCGCCACCAGATTTTGGAACCGAAGAGGTAAACTGTGCTAGTCAAGAATTCATCATCAAACAGTAAGAATCGGGTGTCCATGTCTAGGTCCCTCCTAGTGGTCTACATATTAGTAGGACTAACCTATACCTGGCCTCCTCAACTGATGGCATTGTACTTCAAGGGGGATGAACATGGGCTGCTGGAAACTGAACATGTATTGCATAACAAGCCAATTACTTTGTATGATGCAGCAAAGTTATCAGCAACATTTTGTCTTTGTCATGTAGAAAAGAATCTTAGACTAAGGCCATCCATTTTTATGCAGTGTCAGGGCCAGATGAATGTTTTTAACCTACCATAGTTCGATTTTGTTGTTCATACCAGCTGCACGTTGAACCGCTCATGTTATTACAATTCATGGATAGAGTTGCACACACATAACTCTAAGCACACGGTCAGAACTCTTGTTCATTAGATGAATATTATGACGATCCAGCACAGCAAAAAATACTTGTGGCACATAAATAATTTCTACATGGGAATTTTTCGTCGAAGGGCAGCGGAAAGATAAAAGGTGTGTATGAACGGAAAAGTAACAAGGTAAAACATGTCTTATATCGAGGCCTGTTTGGCCAAACACGTCCTGGTTCGCAGCAGTTACGGTTATTCTTCAATGTTTCGTCACTACAATATGGCTATAATAATTTCACCATTTGCCGCTAATGTAAATGTGCACAGTTTCGCAAATTAAACTTTGTAATCACGAAATGACCCCCAACAAGAGGTTACGCTTTGCTTTCCCAAGTGAGTATGTTTGTACTAATATGTTTTCCGCAGTTAGTTCCTCATTTGTTGTTCGCGGAACTTTTGGGACACATTTGACAGTTTTCGAGTCAGTTTATATATTAATATAACTGATTATTGTTCGTAAATAGCTGGATCGTTGATGAAAACATATATTGTAACTGTATGAGAATATGAACTAGAAATTCCCATTAGATTGACCTCGCCGGGCTGACAGGGAGTTGGGGAACTGACAAATACAACAGCGAAAATGTATAACTAGAACATATGTAATTATGTAAACACAATGAAAACAGCCGAAAAACAATGCTGAGCAAAATAGAGCATTAGACAAATTTAAATCCTAACAAAAAAGTAAAAATTTATCCTATGCAAACGCGTTATTCAACATTTAGTGTTTTGAAATTAGAGACTGATATTATGGAAGTAGTGTAGAGAACAGCGTTCTGACTAACCATGTAGGTTAATCGACAGATGCGGGTTTCACGACCTTACCAGTGTGTGGGTTGGAGGTGGAGCGCGAAGCCAATCCTCTACAGAGGACATGGATCGTTTTATTGAAGGTGGAGCGAGAAGTCAATCCTCTACAGAGGACATGGATCGTTTTATTGAAGGTGGAGCGAGAAGCCAATCCTCTACAGAGGACATGGATCGTTTTATTGAAGGTGGAGCGAGAAGCCAATCCTCTACAGAGGACATGGATCGTTTTATTGAAGGTGGAGCGAGAAGCCAATCCTCTACAGAGGACATGGATCGTTTTATTGAAGGTGGAACAAGCCAATCCTCTACAGAGGACATGGATCGTTTTATTGAAGGTGGAGCGAGAAGCCAATCCTCTACAGAAGACATGGATCGTTTTATTGAAGGTGGAGCGAGAAGCCAATCCTCTACAGAGGACATGGATCGTTTTATTGAAGGTGGAGCGAGAAGCCAATCCTCTACAGAGGACATGGATCGTTTTATTGAAGGTGGAGCGAGAAGCCAATCCTCTACAGAGGACATGGATCGTTTTATTGAAGGTGGAGCGAGA